>JAOBRD020727831.1:0-14256 GCA_027575215.2 Hydrozoanthus sils
CTGCCGTATCGTTAAAAATAAATCATTATCCCGAAATGTGTCACTCAACACCCCCCCCCCTTTAACATACCTCAAAGTTGTACTTTTTATATTTCATTTACTTTAAATGTTGTTATAACACTGTGTATAAGTTTAAGGAAGAGCTAACCACCCATTGTTACTAGTTTCCCTGAGTTTCTTTTAGCAATGTAAGGTTCACAATGCATTGTGGTAAAATATACAGTTACCCTCTTTATCAGAATAGTGAATGGCACCACTGTAGAATTCTAAAACTTAAAGTAATGGCCCCTGTTACTTTCGAGTTTTGCTAGCAAAGGGGGCCGCTACTTTCGGGTGGCCGTTACTTTTGGGGGGGCCATAACATTTAGGATTTAAAAGGAGGGCAAAAAAGTACCACTAGTTTAGAGAAGCCATTACTTTCAGGGGGAGGGGGAGGTGGGCATTACTTTCAGAATTCTACGGTATTTTTTAGTGACCAGCTTAAAAGAAGGCAATATAGCGACATAACACTGATCCTTCAAGGTATGAACATAAATCGTTGTTTAAAAAGTCCATCCAGATTGACACCTACCTTCCAAAGCAAAACCAAGCAATTACCAGACCCCAAGCCAAACCAAATAACAGCCTTGTGGTGGATGAAACTCTCTTTGGGTGAAAAAAGACTCGAAAAACAATTCCAAGTGGAATGTTTAAGGCCATGAAGAACACAAAGTTTACCTGGGGAAACAGTAAGAAATTATATGGAGACTGTTGGCAAAGTGGCAAGCTGTCCCCAGAACCAATCAGATTAACATGTTAATGTACAGATGAAATAGCAGGTCATGCAATAAACTGGCCACAGCAGGAGAGCTGAGATCAGACTGTAATGATAAAATAGGTCTGTTATTTTCAAAAGCAGCTAGAAGATCAGTCATCGTTAACCAGTTTTGGTTTTTTTTCACTATATATTTAAACACGATCTGTTTAAATTTAATTGGAAGAAAAACGACAATTTACAGCAATTTCATTTACTTAATTTTTTAAATTTACCCTTTCCTTTGCGCAGGAATTATTGAATTAAACGAATATAAACATCAGCAGTAATTACATAATAGAAGCATTCGTAAAGCTTAATTTCTCTCTCGTGACAAAACTCAAAATTATTCTGGGTGAATCTATACAGGAGACGGGTTCACAGTCGGTTTGTTTATTGAAAAAAAAGAACAATCGACTTTCACTACCTTATCCAAGTCGATAAAGTTCCAAAAGAATATGCAAACAAAATGAACATTCGATGACCATTCGCCAAACAGCTGTAAGGTTTACATTAGCTAATCGAACTACAAATTTGCAAAAACAATATATATAATAGCTCAGCCAAAATAAAACCAATTACTTAAGCTTTAATATAAGATTTTGAAACGATAATGCTTAGTCAGTCAACAACGCCTTTAAGAATTTGAAATGCAATTTAAAATGTTACCAAAGTTAAGCCACGGAAAACCATTAGTTCTTGCGAAATATTTTAACTATTGTACGCATGGAATCACAATAAAAAAAACTGCAAGCAAACCTGTTCTAGCGGCATTTTAAGCGCTTCCGACGCACCGTAGAGAAGTCGAGTGAACATCGTACTTGTAACTTTTCGTGTATGCGGAGGTTGAATGTCTGTTCGAGTCCAGCCCAGAAAGCAAAATATATTTATTGATTCGCTAGATCAATATCATCCGTTTTGTTCAGCGGTGAAGGTTGCCAAATTTATGTCCATAATTTAGTGTCAACGAGTCAGTCAAGCGACTCAAACTTAACGCAATGCAAGACGCCTCGCTAACGACAACATACACATTGACTTGCTGACTGTTAAAACATGCAATCTGGAACTGCAGGAAGAACTGTGAGGTGTTTGGTATTTTCTTTCTCTTGAAAATGAAACCACTCAAGTAGGATAAATATAATGAAAGAAATGACCTTCCCAGCTGCCTTGCTCAAACAAATGAGTTTGAAGTTGACAATTATGGTTTTGTTCAGCGAGTTCCAAATAGCAAACGTGCACTTCAAAAATCATGATAGAAAAATGCAATTCACTGCATTTCCAGTGACGTCACGTGTAAATTGTTTGAACTACCCAAAAATTGACACACAAATAGCACTTTTTGCGTTGGAAGAGCTGCGTCCTCGTCGACAACTTCAAGGAACACCACACAAGAACTAATTTTCTTTTCGGCTGTGTAAGTTTTGCCGCGGAAGTTTTCACATCAAACAAACATGCGCCCACGACCGGCAGGTGGGGGGGGGGGAGTGGGGAAGAAAAAATTGTAGCGGGCAAACATGTGCAGCTAGCATAACAGCTGGAAAACTTGAGAAAATTTTCACCCTAAAAGTAGACAAAAACATAAACGTTTGTGTTGCTCTTCTTAAAGACAGCAAACAGTAAATAAAGTCAGGGCCGCTCGCCCTTTAGACGAGGCCAAAAAAACTACTAGCTAGGTTGAACTATCGACATCGTACTACAGGCGCGGATTTAGGGGAGGGGCCGGTCGGGCCGGAATGGAAAAAATCATGATGTTTTTTAATCCTGAATGAGAAAACTGGGTCAGCTTATAAAGCCGTTCTTAACATTTGGATCGGCACGGTGATAATTTGAAAAATTCATGTAGTCCCAAACGTAAACTTTTTAAAATAATCATGGTGTGAGTTAAGCTTTTTCTTTATAAGAAAGGGTAATCCCCCGTAAAGATTTAAAAGAAACAGTTATTTTGTATGCCTTATAATATAAACAAGTCAAACTTTGCCGTGAAACGCATGTAGAGTGTCAGGGACCACGGAGCGATAGCTCTGGGTTGACTTTAGTCCCACCAATAGTTTTGCCGAAGAGAACTAACACAAATTGACGGTGAAAAAATTGACAGAATTTTGTTTGGGTTAATAGAAATAAACGCATTTCGGGCGATCTTAGAAGTTCGAAATTTCAAAATTTTCCGGGGAACCTCGTCCCCGGAGCCCCCTAGGAAGCTCATAGCCTTCGTAGCTTGTTCGGTCGTGCTATACGCAAGCTTAGACCCCGAAATGAGCTCCACGTGAGTGAGGAAAAGGGACTTGCCTTGATGTTTACGGCTCCCCTTTCCAAAGATTCCTGGATCCGCGCCTGTCCGATGACGTCGCCGCTTTTTCTACGCCTAGGCAGTGAGTCAAAGCTTCGGATAGAGAGATTTGTGGCTCTAAAATACGGCCGAAATTGTGCATGTGACACAAGGATTTTTTTTTCTCAGAAGCTAAGATGTTAGCTTTCATTATGTGCAGTTTGTTGCGGTGTCTGCGTGCAAACGCCTGCAAATTGTGGGCGGGAGAAAAGTGCCGAAAATGGGTTTGGACCACCACGGGGATGTCTAGAGCTTTGAACTGCGCCAGAGAAAGCGGATGCACGCGCACGGGACTGGGTGGCTGTTTCTATTAACATTTGGTTATTTCAGGGGCCCAGTCTCCTTCATCTGTTTTTAATTCTATAATTATTATTGTAACATGTACTATCTAAAAAAGAAGATAATAAATAATTGTTATTGTTGTTGTTTGTAGGAAGCCAGTGACTACAATATCATATCAAATAGCAAAGAATAATGAGATTTTTTTAGTTTGGAACAGTCTAGATGTAAACAAGCTTTTTGGGTATTGTCACCACCCTTCCCTCTGTGGTCTTACTCCATCCCTCTCAGTCCGACACGAATCGAAGGATGGTGTACATACGCACTAAAAACATAAGTAAATTAGCATTGTTGATCAAGCTTGATTTTTTTGTGAAGCGTTTGTGAACAAATTAGGCAATGTGCCGAAATTCTCATGTACCTTTCCCGTCCTTTCCCTCTCCACCACCCTCCCCCCGGCATGAATTCGTCGGACACTAAACAAGCATTGTAAAGCCTGAAGTTTGGAAGACTGTGATGGATTTAGGAAAATGTTCAAGTTGTCATTATCCCTCCCCCTTGCATGGAATGATTGATCCGTCTTGATCCATAGCTAAAATTAGTCAGCAACTTAAAAACTACAAGTACGACGCTGCCAAATTTGACGCTTTTAACAGAACTAATATGAGAGTTAGTATGACGAATAGATCCACTGGACCGTCACACTGCAATGCATCAAAATACGAGCCAAGTGTGATTTAATCTCGTTCCCAGAGCCACCATCATTTTGGTCAGCGCCAAGAATTGAGAGCTGACCAAAAGGGAACGAGATTGAGTGTGATTGTAATATCTTCTAAAGCTGTGGCTACACGGTGCAAAATTGTATGCAACGTTGCGTGCAACTGTAGGCCACACGGTGGAATTGTTGCATGCAATGTTGCAGGGGTAGGATCGGTTTCTACTTCGCGCAACGTTGCGTGCAACAGTTTCAGAGGTAGCTAAACGATACAATTCTTCCATTGCGCGTAACGTTGCTGGTAAAGCGATAACTTTAGACATTGGACAGATGCGCATGCGCATTGTCAACAAACTATATTTGTTCACGTTTTCACGCTCGAGTACGTACACAATACGCGCTCGCAACGGAAGCTCCATGCAGTGCATATCAGGAAAACGAAACAATTTCGCGCAACCACTCTAAAGTCACTTCAACTAAGCAACATAAAATAAGTGAAACCTTGCGTGTTGTTTCGATAATTGCTGTAGCTCTAAAGAAACTTCGGCAAGTGTTGAAACATAAATACGAAATGAATTAGTTATGAATGCTCAATTTCTAAAATAGTTTTGTCTCAGTGAAGTTTTAGTTTTTGCCAATAATTTATAGGTAGCACGCTAAAACTTTACTATCGTGCAATGCAAGTAGCCTCTAAAAGAGTTGTAGTCTCCTTCTAAAGACGACAAAGTCTAATACTCCATCGAACTGTTATAATGTTTGATCTAGCAGTTAGTCAGTATGAGGAACTGGTGGCCGGAATGTTGGACCGTAAATTGTGTTTTTTATCGCTTAACACAATATAGACCCACACTGCTGCAAATTCTCATAATCCGACATCATTAAATTTTACGCTTGTTTGTTTTGTTTGATGAGTAGAAATAGGAGATTGTGGCCTTATGAGATCTGCAAGAGACTTTGTCAATTTAATAGGGCAGTCAAAGTTGCTATCTTGTCAGCCAACTTTTCTTCATATTGAGTGCAACATTTATTTTGCCTTCGTTATATTGTATGTTTGGGATTAAAAAAGAAAAGTATTTCGAGGGACAACTCAGTCGAGTGAGGTGACCGTTGGAAATTTTATAAACTAGATCAAATTAAACAATCCTAGCAAAGCTTGAGGCCGGATTGGCGGCCTATGGTAGACCGCTGGATTTACGGACCCTATATAAACCGGAATTGTGGATATTGAGTACAGTCAAGACCGGTCACATTTCAGAAAATGTTTACAATTGTGCAAGAGTTTCTACAAAGAATTTCTGAGCTTTCTCGGATTCCGATTGAAGACGTATGTATATGGTGTGATATCCTTTATGATTTGTAGGGCAAAGGTGAAAACCTTAGGAGAACTTCGACGCACATAGAAAGATACTTGACACGGAAGCTGTATTGACATTAAATTTTTAGCAAGATTAGCTAATGGTTTCACGAATTAGCAAATTTTTGACATATGGTTCCCTGAATTTGAAATTTCAGAGTGTAGCTTACTAAAGGAAAATACTTTTTCCTTTCTTATAATATTTGATATACAAGATCATATTTGGTAAATCATAATGATGTGGAATTTTAAAAGATAGTGTGATACAACTGGGTAGTAATAACTTTGTTGCTGTATTAGAACGATTATCTATCTAGTTATAGCTGGAATCAAAACCAAGCTCATGCCTATTACGTTTAGTTTTACACGAAATTCATTTCACTGGGTTGTTGCTCGATAGATTTATTTTTTTCAGCGAGCGATGTAATAATACTCTGACATTGCTCTGAAACTCCGACCTATGGCCTTCACCACATCAATTTACTCTCTTGATATTGATATTATGATACCCTCAGGTCTCCTTTGTGTTTTGTATGTTGTTAAACATCCCCGTCGGCGTGTTTTACCGCAGCGTCTTACACCCGAGTAACGTTTTGCCAACATGGCGACTAATTGGTGCTTTGGTCTGGGGAGTTGGGATGGCTTGGCTCTGTTTTGGAAGGTAAAGCGTCTGACTTATAAAATTTACATGTTGACAGCGGTTTGTTCACTATTGTCTAGCTCTAATACAGGAAGTGACAAGGCTCACAAGAACACATACATTAGCCAGAAGAAAGAATGAAGAAAGTATATGTATTGACCAAAACTTAATGCTTTTTCTCTAAAATCCACCTAGTGTAAACAACCTTAGAAATGTTTTTCCAAACCAAATGAAAATGCCAAATATGTCCTTTAACAATAAAAATGATTTTATCTTTTCACACCAGCTTTTAATATTTAACACGGATATTAAAAGCAGATGGCAAATTTGAATACTGAAATTTTTTTACGTTTACAATGCTTCTTAAGGTGAAGTTTGAACAGTCGACACGACTTCAATGCGTGCCAGACCTGTTTTTCGCCTTTCAGCTGCTTTTTGTGGTTTGAATTTTGATAAAAAAAAAAAAAAGAAAAAGACAAGGTGTGCTATTGTATTTTATTAAAAATAGTTATATAATAACAAAATTCAAAATCAAAGGGAAGTTATCATCTGTTACGGGAGCTAAGCTTATAAGCTTGATGGTATAAGCTTTGACATAGTCGTCAGGCTCTCGACATATTTTGGTTAACTTCATTTTAGCGTGTGCTAACAATGTTTGATACTTCATTGTAACAAAACTGCTCTACTCGACAGTTCTATATATTGTTTTCCGTTCTATACATCGATTTGTCGTCGTACGTTTCTCCACATGCTAGATGCTAGGCCCAGAGTTGCCAATCTTTATCCTCAGTTATTAAAACTACAAGTATTTTACTTAGAAGGCGAAGTAGTGAGCTGGCAGCGCTGTAAAAGGGTATTTCCTAAAAATTGCAAACGATTTCTTAGATTTCTTGGCTTTTAAAAACTTCATCAAAATGTCAACAGACTGTCAAGAACCTTGAACTCCATTTGCATAGCATTATAATTAAAACCTCAACAGACTGTTTCATATATAAAGCGTCCTGCAGAGGGCAGCATGAAATCCGTGTGTGAACCCCAACTGAACTGAACAATCATTTCCCGAAAATTCTGGTTATTTCATTTGTCTTATTATCATTGTCGTTTTTGTTATTTTGTAATAATAACAGAAGAATTATTTGCACAGAATTATCGTTACAATTTTTATTAATGGCAGAATTATTGATACTGTTATCATTAAAACTAATGTTATCATTGTTCACTGATACAATTTTTATTATCTGCAGTAGCAATACATCCGCGTGCAAAGTATAACCAAACGAGCACCAAGCGTAATCTGTGAAACCTGTTGAGCAGTGCTGCTCATATAGAAAATGTTCTCTTAGAGAAAATCTTCAGAAACATCTAAACGAAGCCTAGCAAATATATATGTGTGTAAAGCGATGTCTGTGTAATCAATTAAGCTACTGCTCTGCCTGCGATAGTGACTTTAGATCTACGCGCATGTGCAATAAATGAGGATTTTTACAATTTTTAATTATTATTATCAATATTATTTTTATGTAACAATATTAAATTTGAGCCCTGTTGAACACTTTTCAATACGTCGATAATAGATCTTAATAATAATGATAATAGTAGTATAGTATTAGCAATAATAATAATAATAGCAAGGAAAGATATTGATTAAAACAACATAAGTTAACGATTTTTCAAATACCTTGTCTATGTTTTCAGCCATCTGCTGAACCTTGTTGCCATAACAACACTTTGCTACGCCCTGACTTGCACAGTCCACCCAACCATTGTACACAGGTAAAGCCAGAAAGTTTTTCCTTACGAACATAAATACGTATCATCATCAAGAACATAGAGTTCGAACAGCATCAGTAAAATTGTTCCGTTCTGTTGTGGTAAGCAAAGTCATGATTGACACTGCGACCAGTTGCATCACATTTCAAGAGGGCTCCACGTTGTAAGTCAAGATGTGGAGTTGGTCGAGCGAAAATGTGTCTGGTTTTAGCTTTACGTAAAGTTTTATCATGCTTTAGCTATCGGTGAATGAAATTAGCGTATTTCCTTTAAGAAGGATAGGTACCTACACATTTAATTTAACAGAAAATTTGTGAATCTGAGTACTTTATTTATCTGTTGTTGTATCTCGTTTGTTTTGCCTCGTAGGTGCATTTTTGTTGTATCATTCGCTTGCCTTTCGTTGGCTCAGTTGTATCGAATGGCCACTGATTACGGAAAGAACAGGTTTGATTACACCACGTAAGTAAAGTTATTTCTGAGACTATAGTAACAGTATTGGTAATGGTGCTACTATTACTATTAGTAATTAAAAGAAATTATTCATTGTGCATGGATGACAAGACTTAAGGAAAATATTAAATGGTCTCACGATGTTAGTCGTTGAGGACCGCGGCGTTTCTACTGTTGCTGCTGTCTTCTCCAGGCGATGTTTAGACTGTGATCTTGTTCGCTTAAATAGGCGTCGGATCGCCGCTTTCTGAAGTGCGCGCGGTGTCTTGAAAGAATCTGCCACGTGTTTGATGTTTGCGCACGTTTGAAAGCCGAGCCTTGTGTATTCAATGCCGCTGTCCCGGCTGATATTGTTTGGATGGAACTGAATCTGAATGGCTTCTTTGACTCGTCGAGTGTACCAGTGTCATAGTCCCAGTCTACACATTTCACATGGCCACAACTAGTACCCGTCCTAAGTACATGTTCGGCTACCGCTGATCCTTAAGTATTGCTCAGGCAGACGTCACTTTTCATACTTGTATCCACTTCCCTGCCAGTTTCACCGATGTATCTCCACAGGGGATCCTGTACACAACTCCGCCCTGCTTGCCATTGGGGACAAGGTCCTTGGGTCGAACTAACTGCCTTCTTAGAGTGGTTTCAGCCTTGAAAACTGTGCGTACACCCTGGCCTTGTTAGTAACGGCCGTCGGTAAACGGGAGGACTGCGGTGGACTTGTATTCCGGCTTCTCTCTAATTTCTGTGTTGTTGCATCTGGTCTTTGTGACTCGCTACAGGACGGAATTGTGTACAGGATCCCTTGTGGAGACTCAGTACTTTCTTCCAACCTGGACGCTAAGGTTGTCTCCCACAACTAGGGTATGATCCACTGCTCCCCAAGCTGCGCCGTATGGGAATCGATGGAAAACTTCTCTGCTGGTTCAGCGATTATCCATCTGCTGCAGGGCGCTATCAAAGGGTAACTTTCCTTGGTAAAACCTCGTAATCTCTTCCAGTTCTGTCTGTGGTTACCTAGAATTCAATTCTTGGGCCTTTACTTTTTCTAGTTTACGCAAATGACCTCCCCATCTGTGTTTCGGCACGTCATTCGTTGCACTGTTCGCAGATGACACCAAATGCTACCATCGCATAAGGGTGCCGGTGACGCCGGAGCTCTTCAGTCAGACCTAAATCAAATAGCGAAATGGTGCAAGAAATGGCAGAAGGACTTAAATCAGGAAAAATGCAACGTACTCCGTGTTACAAGAAATATTAATCCAACTTTACATCACAAGAAATACTAATCCAACTTTACATCAATACGGAAAGAATATGAAGTCAGTCAACAAACAAAGAGACCTAGGGGTCATCGTGACCGATCGAGGACTTAAACTGGACCTCAAATGTTAGGGATATCTCGAGTAAAGCAAACAGGATGCTCGGATATGTGAGGAGAGCGAAAGGGATATGAGGGACTCCAATTCTCGAAAGATTTTGTATCTTGCTCTGGTCAGAAGTAAGATCAGCTACTGCAGACAAGTATAGGCCCCTCAGACTATTGGAAACATACTGTCGTTGGAGCGCATCCAGCATTGCACCCCAAAGCTCATTTTGTCTCTTGCTTTCCGTATTGAAATAACTTACGTGCAACGACTCTTCAGGCCTAACTTGGTTCCACTCACTACTAGGCACGAGTTCCTCTCATGTCCTTATTTACACGTATAACAGAAAAATCTGGCCCCAACATCGTAATCAAAATACCAACCTGTATCACTAATCTCTTCGAATAGCAAGTTCGAATGTAAGAACAATGAGAACTGGACTGTCAGAGAACCTACAAGGAATTGACGACGCCCGCAAGACACCCTGTCATAGATTGTGAACTGAAAAGATTGAACATCGACGTTGCAGGAGACGCGACTTCCAGAGAGTGGATCCCTGAAGGAAAAAAACTACACCTTCTTCTGGCAGGGAAGGAGCAGTGAGATGTCATGGAGCATGGGGTTGGATTTGCCGTTAAAAACACACTGTTGTGCAAGATTAACCCTCGACGAACAGTACAGCGAGGATTCTCACTCTCCAACTGTCAACAGCAGAAGGCCCTGTTCACCTCGTCAGTGCATATTCTCCAACACTTCAGTATCCAGCGGAAGTAAAGGATCAGTTCTATGAATCCCTGGATACTGCTGTCAGGATGGTTCCATCAGCAGAACACATTCTTCTCCTCGGTAACTTTAATGCAAATGTCAGTGCAGACCGAGAGTCATGGCCAAGTGTGCTGGGACATCATATATGGCACTGGAAAAATAAACGAAAACGGCCAGAGGCTCCTTGAACTCTGCTGCTACCACAACCTGTGCATAACGAATACCTTTTTCACATAAGGTGTCTTGGAGGCATCCCAGGCCGAAACACTGGCATCAGCTGGACTTGGCTATCACTAAGCGAGACTCCATCAACATCATCTGCAACACAAGATCTTACCACAATGCCGACTGTGACATGACCACTCCTTAATTGCCTCTAAAGTGAAGTTAAGACCCGAGAAGCTCTACCGTTCCAAGCACAAAGGTCAGCCACATGTCAACGTCAGCAAGACTGCTTACTCAGACAAGAACAAGGATTTTGTAGAGTGTCTGGAGAAAGCAGGCTCCCTTAGCATGCATCTCATGCTTCGCAAACGTCGACTGCGCTGGCTCGGTCATGTGCGTCGAATGGAGAACGGTCGCATACCGAAGGATCTCCTGTATAGTGAGCTTGCCACAGGAAGTCGTCCAGTAGGCCGCCCAGTAGGTCGCCCGGCATTGCGTTTTAAGGACGTTTGTAAGCGCGACCTAAAGCGTACAGGCACCGACATGGGCAACTGGGAGGCGCTAGCTACTGATTGCAATGGCTGGCGCCACGCCGTCAGTAGGTCAGTAGGGGTGTCCAAAGTGGCGAGAGGACAAGAATCCTCCGGCTGGAGGAGAAGAGAGAGCAAAGGAAAGCGAGGCAGCAAATTGCAGAGGTCAACCCACAGTCAGAGTTTGCATGCAACCATTGTGGTAGAGACTGCCACACAAGGATAGGCGCCTTTTGAGCCATTCAAAACGCTGCTCTCAAAACGTGCTGCGAGACTGATTTGGACTTTTTCTTAGGGCGCTTACAATTGTCTTTTCGAGACAGAATGATGGCTAATCACTAGACGTACTTTTTCTCACTCAAGGCTTGTTGTTGTTCCTAGAAGTAAAACAGTTTCTCATCAAAACAGTTTTTATGTCAAATCTGCTAGAACTTGGAACAGTCTCCCGACCCACCTAACCATCTGTACCTCAGTGTCGCAATTTAAATATACTCTACTAAATTATTACTTATACCTAACCGCCAATATTTACGATCCGGACATGCCTCAATCCTTTAAAACTGTCTGTGTAAAATGTCATAGAGCTCGATAAATTGAGTCTATTAAGGACGCTCTCTGTACATAAATAACTACTTATTGCGTGCCCCTAGTTTCTGTTTAATGTTTTTCATTATTTTTCATTTGCTTTTGTGTTTATTTGTTTGTATATTAGTAGTTTCTCGGGAACCCGTTTTTGGAGCTGTGCTTTGTCGGTTAATGCCTGCCCCTGTAGGCGAATTTTGTAAATAAATGAATAAATAAATAAATAAATAAATAAATAGATAAATAAATAAAAGACGTCAGCGAGCAGTTCTTGTACTTGACCAACATATGAGTCGCAGATAATTTCAGAGTTAAACAGTTTAAACAGGCCGCTTGGGTTTCCTGCCGTTAGGCGAGGTCAAAAATTTTACACCTAGGAAAACGATCTCAGAGGTTACTCAAGAAATAGATCTCTCATTTAAAAAAAAAATAGAACCTTGTAGATATCATATCAGAAAAAGCTTGTTTTTTTTCATGTTGCGTTACACTAATCTAGTAATGTATCGCAAAACTTCAGGTCGTTTTTGAAATGTTTAAGGTAAACGTAATTTGAAAGAAGTTTTGATTTTATTCTAGTAGTTAAGTAGTACATAATGATGAGAGTCAATTAAAACATTGAATCGCATTAGAATGGGTGCGTTTCGGGTACTTAACAATGCGTGTCAGCTGGGGTCATTGTCACGATGTTATGCTGGTCCGAGTTGTTCAAAACACGATAAGCCCTAATCCAGGGTTAATTACCATAACAACTAAAGTTAACCCTGGATTAGGTTTAATCGTCTTTTGAACATCTCTGCTCTAATGTTATCGCAGTGCTGTGCAAAATAAATGTCTTTTGCGACCAGAATAAAGACGAGAAGAAAAGGTTTTCTGATTTAATGCACTTAGTAATCTACAGTCTTTCAAAACTTGCACAGCGCAGCGTAGGCATAAGCACAGCATTGGGAAACGTGTCGGCCCTACAACGCGTCCAGGCGGTGAATGCACGAAATGCTGCCTTGCCCTGGTGTCGGTGTTTGCACGAGATGCCTCCTTGCCCTGGCAGTGAATGTACGAAATGCTTCCTTGCCCTAACGGTGAATGCACAAAATGCTGCCTTGCCCTGGTGTCGGTGTTTGCACGAGATGCCTCCTTGCCCTGGCAGTGAATGTACGAAATGCTTCCTTGCCCTAACGGTGAATGCACAAAATGCTGCCTTGCCCTGGTGTCGGTGTTTGCACGAGATGCCTCCTTGCCCTGGCAGTGAATGTACGAAATGCTTCCTTGCCCTAACGGTGAATGCACAAAATGCTGCCTTGCCCTGGTGGCGGTTATTGCACGAGATGCTTCCTTGCCCTGGTGGTTAATGCACGAAATGCTTCTTTGCCCTGGTGTCGGTGTTTGCACGAGATGCCTCCTTGCCCTGGCAGTGAATGTACGAAATGCTTCCTTGCCTTAACGGTGAATGCACAAAATGCTGCCTTGCCCTGGTGGCGGTGATTGAACAAGATGCTTCCTTACCCTGGTGGTTGATGCACAAAATGCTTCCTTGCCCTAGTGTCGTTGATTGCACGAGATGCTTCCTTGCCCTAACGGTGAATGCACGAAATGCTACCTTGCCCTAGTGGCGGTGATTGTACAAGATGCGTCCTTGCCCTGGCGGTAATTGCACGAAATGCTTCTTCCTTTCTTGCCGCAGGTGCGGAGCTTTGTAGGTAGTGTACAAGTGGCAACTGAAGTATCGGCAAGAGAATGCTTAGCTGCGTGCAGGTGCACCAGGAACTCGGTGGCGTCAATGATATTCACTTTCGGTAGGCTGTTACTCAGTTCGAGGACCGTACTGATCCCAGGATGTGCAAACGTCAACCTTTGGTCGAAGGTGCGGACCTTGCAATGACGGGCGCTGTGTTTTGTCATGGTTCGCGATTTAACGTTTTTAGCCGCACAGGCATAGTCCGAACTTGTACCGATAGGATTAACTTACGTTGGGCGTATTCGTTGTTACACAAGACATTTTAAAATAGCGGGACAAATGAACTTAGGAGACGATTGTAAGAAAACTTACAGAGACTGAGAAAAAATGTTCAATAATCTGTTTCGAAAATAACTAGAACTAAAGAGAGAATTAGTGATCAGACATTTATTGAAGGTAGTTTAAAGATCGAAAATTGAAAAAAGGATCTGCGAAGTATTACCGTACTGAACTCAAAGCAAACTAAGTCTTCTGGTTTTATGAGTTGCTTCAGATTTGCACAGTTTTTACTATCTCTTAGGTCCCTGCTCATTTTAAAGAGCAACTATGGAATCCAAAAATATTTTTCTTCTTATTTTTTATTAGAAGCCTGATGTTAATGACACAGAAGTTTACATACGTTGCCTTCAGTTTGCATGATGGTGAGTTATACCCTGTTTTACCTGTATGTTGAGTTAAACCCTGTTCTATCTGTTTTATCTGAATGTCGAGTTATACCCTGTTCTACCTGTATGTTGAGTTATACCCTGTTCTACCTGTATGTTGAGTTATACCCTGTTCTACCTGTA
>JAOBRD020728052.1:0-14253 GCA_027575215.2 Hydrozoanthus sils
CAAACTAAAATGCTTCGCAGATTTATTTGCGGTTATCCATCGTGTACCCCACCCTTCCCATTGGAGACGGAGATGGTGAGGTCACGTCAAAAAATAATTGGGGATAAGCCTTTGGTCGGGGAATTATTCCCCTTTTTACAAAAACTATCCAATTTCCACCGGCTCCACCCCCTTTGTTTTACCTCAAAAAAAAAAAAATGAAGGGCCCCTTGCATAGGGGATGAACGGAACAAAAACCTGAACAGGAATGTTTAAGACACAAATGAGTAAACGTCTTTCCGTGTTCTTCCGATTTTTCTCATTAGTTCTTATTTCTTAGTTTACAACAACGGTTGAAACCCTGAAGAAAAGTTAGCGGCCTTAATGATGGCCCCAATGACTTGCATATCCTGTGTCAAGACATGACTCGTGCTACATGTACAAATTACAGAGAATTTTTAAATCAAAAAATTCTCTACAGTTACAAGTCTAATCTGATTATACATTTTAGTACTTGTTCTTTACAACAAAAATTAGCTCGTAAAATTGTGCCTTATCCTCTATTTTAAGGAGGCTTTTAGAGTGATTTTATAGTTATTATAACGGCAACTAAATTCTGCAGTGCAAGTGTATTATAAAGTTTTCCCTTTTCTATCCCTTTCATGTAATCAAGCCGGGCCCGACCAACATTAACATGCTGGAAATGACAGATTTATCAATTAGTGACATGAATTTACTCGAGGGCGAAACTGAGTGATAAAACTTCAACTGTAAGCTCTGAAATCATGTCAACTTGTTTAACAAAATATAACAACTAAACTCAGTTCATCAGTTCACTCAAACTAACAGCTTCTATAACCAAAAATGTTCTCCTAATATATCCTATTCTGGTAACTAGTAAATCCATGTTTGGCATCAGTTTACTGAGTGGAATTGGTCTTTTCGATTGTGACATAACAGATGTTTGTTGAGCCGGCGCAACAACAGCTGGGTTGTTGGTCGTGATAGTGGTTTTGAATTGGTCGTAGTCGTGGTTACTCATGTATTCCCAAACCGCTTTTCCGTCTTTACCAACGCCAAGCTTGTTTGTGCCAGAAACTGGATTTGAAAAAGCGATTGTAATCTCAGTGTCATTTACCGAGTATGTCACATAGCCCGAACAACCTGTTAAGCACCAGTCTTTCTCGTAGTTAAGGACACCTACTGTACCATCTTTGGAAGTGATCATTTCAGGCCAAGAAAACCTGTCAGCAAGCCGTCCACTGTCGTACCAGTCTTCAACATACCTCAGGTCATATATTGAGTTGTTAGTGATTTTAACCATCACGTTGTGTTTTTTAACCATACCGCTCTCTTAGCCTGCAGACAATACAAATCTGATTAAATTAAAAACAAGTTTTAAAAGCTTAGCTTATTTTCACTTGTAAACTTTGTAAAATGATTAAATACTCGATGTATTCTATCATAGTTATTTGTTCATAACCCGACCGTAAGCACGAACTAGTTTTCGAAAATATTTAGCTGTTGTTTGGTATTTCACACAGCTCTTTATCGCCAGCCGTGAGGCCCTGGTTTTTTATACGCCACTCGCCAAGGCCAGGGACGGACGAAACGGGTTGTAATGTCTGTCGGAAAAGTACCCAAAACATCTTAAAAATACCATATCGCATTGACTGGCGATCGATGCGTAAAACAGTCGGTATTTTCCTTCTGCCATACGTAGAACACTATCGCTTTGCTCTCTACTAACATAAGTTGAAACGATCCCTGGCTTTTTCAGAAAGCTCATTTGGTCCTTCATCAAGACAACGAAAGGAGATAGAACTATTAAATAAAAAAAACTCGATGTATTAAATTAACTGGCCTGGCAGATGTGAATAAACTGACTCGCATGCGACAAGCGGTGCTATTTCATTCGGAAAATTAAAGATTATCCGAATCAAGTTGGAAGATTCGCAAATACATCGTGACCGCATATAAATTCGTCCAGGGCAACTGATTGCTGCTTTTTTAAATTATCTTTATTCTAAACTTACAACCGACTGCAACATGCAGCGAACAAATTCTGACTCTGGCGCTTTGCCCTTTCATAATTTATTTCAATTAATTACCTTTGACCAATCACAATCAGCCCCAGAAATTCGGGGGCTAAATAAATTAGTCGGACAGAAATGTTCGTCTCAAATCGCAGACGCTCCTTTTCTCTCGTCTGGGGGCCCTGAGCCCCAGTGAGAGGAAAGGCGTCTGCTTTCGCAGGCTACTTCATCATCGGTTTCTACCACCTCGAAAGTTTCTTCAGTTTGGCTTACAGAAAGGGGAAGCAGATGTGACATTTGATCCTTTCTTCGCTACATTCTTCATAAAAGGAAAGACCGCAGCACTATGTGATCGATCGACTCGATTGTGGATCTGTTCTGTTTGTACCCGTTGCACTGCAAATGTTCATTATCTTCTGGCTGAATCATCCACGAGTAGCCAAGTGACAGCCCTCGCTGGTGAATCAAAGTTAAGCAGATAATAATCATGGTTGGTAAAAGTAAAACAAAGCTAATGCCAGAAGATATTTTTCCAGGTTGTCAAATGGTTTGCTTGTGTTCCATTTTCCTTGTATTTACGGCAGTTGTCTAATGGTCGTGATTAGCAGTCTGTTGTTCAGTTTTTGAGAACTTTACTTTTTTTATGTATAAGGTCATCGAAAACTTCATAAATTCCATGGTTTCTTTTTAGACCTCCTTACTAAAATTTATGGATAATTTATACATTCTTGTAAATACTTATTTTATTTTGTAAACATCATATAGAAGAGATATTTTAAACCCTTTCAGTCAGTTATCAACATCTATACATATCAAAACAAAATAGTTACAAAAATTTGGACCTTAAACTTTGGGACATTAATTTCGGAGAAGAACTTTTGGACATATTTACCAACGAATTTCAGACAAACGACAACAACATAAAATGATTGCAGTGCAAATATTTTTTTTAAATTTATCAGTAAAACTCGCTGACCAGTTTTAAAACAACACCAACAAATACATTTAAGCACTATTTCATTTCTTTGGTCTGCTACTTTTAGTATCCTTAAAGCACTATATTAAATGTGCCTTCTCACTCTAACTAAGATTGATCAAACACACGCAAAATGTTCATGATTAAATCACTACTTATACCTGAATGCTAGAATGGTAGACTTGTGCTTTCTACAGATCACCAATACCAAATCTTGCGATATTAAGTCAGTAATTAATATTATGATAATTATTGAATTTGAATACTCTTAACTTTTTAATGTTCTGAATTTATTTTTTTTGACAATTTAATTTTCAGACGTTTTTTTCGTTGTTTGAATATTTTTGTAACTAAAGTAGGACACTTGGTACTGAGATAATGCGAAGAAGCGATATATGAAAAATGAAAATCTCCCAAACTTGTTCCATGAAAAGTAAAGGAGAATTATTTTACCAATACTACAGGAACTGAAAGGGTTAAAGATTGAAAAAGACATTTTAATGGTAAATAGGCATTTAATAGATAATTTGAACTTATAGGACACATATGTATCTTCTTAAGTCTCATAAAAGATGTAACTTGGGAGTAAACAAGTGTCTAATGCAGTGATTTGCTCAACTTTATGAGAGTTCATCGTAAAATTGCTATAACAATTTTTTTTTCATTAATTCCAACTCAGGTTCTCTATACTACTCTTGTTTGCACAGCTGTGTATTATGTTAATACTTTCGATATGATGCTGGCACTGTCTTCAACTACTGATGGGATATACTCCTGGAAGTTCTCCTGGAATAAATTAAGTATCACTGCCCCTTGACAATTCCTTCCATACTGAACAGCTGGAGGATGCAGTACCTCTGATGAAGAATTGCAGACACATCATATGTAATACCAACCATTTCAGTGGCCATGGGACAGCAGTACTTGTACACAAGTACAATTTTTTTATCCTGGCTCATGTGAATAGCATGAAAATTATTTGCTAAAATTCTGTTAAAAGATATTTTGTGTTAAATATTTCTTTTGTTTGCAACAGTTATGAATTGAGTGTGATTTATGCTAAGAGCAAAAATTAATGTTTTTTAAAAAAAAGCAAAAGTACTGTATCGTTTGCATGTGAGAGGACTTATATTTAAATTGAAGTCTCAAAAATGAAAAGCTAAATTTTCAAATAGAATAAGCCAGTTAACTTGTTTCTGATCCAAACTATTGCCATATTTCTACATGGAAGAACTCTAATCCAGTTGAATTAGTTAAATGAAGCTGTTCTGTTGGCCGCAAAGTTGATTTTTTACTACATATTTATGGGTGAGGAGCAAAACCCAAGTCCAATTCCATGTATTAAAAACTCTCTTTAGTAACGGCTTTTATTTTTGTATTTTAGTCTTATGTAGACAAATTAGTATTTAACTATATTGTTTTGTACATGATATTAAACATAAATCAGTTTTGATGGACCCCAAGTCTTTCATCTTTCTTTGTAAATCATCTACTTCACATGACTTCTCTCTATCTAGGTTAGGATGCAGTTTTGTTTATTAAAATTTGCATGAATCAAGTGTAGCTGTTGTTATGAAAATCTTTATAACTGTTATTTTACTCAACTTATTCATTTAGTTAGTTCCTTTACTATAATTCGTTTTATTAATTTTGTTCAATCTTGGTTTTTTTATTCTTATTACTAGTATTACTTTTTGCAGTTAAAAAATTATTTAAAATTAATTAAAGTGAATCTCATATATGTATATAAGTGCACCAACATTATACTAAGCTTTGTTTCAGAAGTTATCTCAGGGCCAAAGTCTGCTTCTCCCACTGAATCTTTTGAGCAACTATGTGTGCCTTTTGCAGAACTATCACTGCTGTCAAACGCCCGAAACAATTTTGTGGGACAGGAAAACTTTTTTAAACAGCAAGACAATTTTTTCTTGGGAAGCAACATGTTTTGCTGCTCACAAAGTATACAATATGCTAGATTTTAAAAAAAGTCATTTGTCGTATTTTCTGTGATAAGCGCCAAACACACACACAAAACCTTTCGATGTAAATCCACAGGCTCTTTAATAAATTTTAAAATAGTCTTATAAGAAATCTTGAACTTTTTAACATTTTCAATCGAAACACCTCTGGTCAGACGAGGAGAGGAAAAAAACGTTTTTTGGAAACCGCGTTTGGGTTAAAGTCTTTTCAAAAAGATGTTTCTTATGAAAAATCCGCGACTCAAAACACCAGTTTCTGCTCCTGATCATGAATGGTTTCTTGAAAGCGGGAAAACAGAGCGCGTGATCCTTTTTTCGCGCCATGTTTGAGACTGCAGCTACAAATAATAATGATAATAGAATTTTTGTATGTAGAAGCGAATAGAAAATGAAGATTATTGAAACTCTGCCTAAAGACAGTTATTTTGAATGCGTATGGCTTATTGTTTACCTTTCTGAAAAACAAATATTGTAAGCTGCACGATTTAACATCTAACGGATCCTGTTTACTTCGTGAAGGTAACTGCAGTTCGTGCGAACACTTCACTTTGAAGTTGTCTTAAAAAACTTCATATGAACCATAAAAAAATACTTTATTTCATTTTCTTTATTATTACATATAGAACGTTTTGAGAAAATATCGAGCTTATCTATTTGTGTATGTGCTCATCTTTTACAGTTTGCCAAGTTCGTTCACTTTACAGAAACATTCGAAACGACGCAGTTGTTGAGTGTAAACAAGAAGCATGTACGCAATACCATTAAACCATGGACAGAATCTAAGCAATTGTATCGATTCAGGAAGGGAATAAGTTTCTAAGTTTGGAAAATAAAGAAAGTCGCCTGTCAAATAAAGAAATCAAAAGTCCTGAAAGACGTTCGCTTGCAAGCGTCCTTCCCGGCCATCATATTTTCCTTGGGCGACTTTTTGTAGTGCGCATGCGTGCCGTTTTTTGATCCCGTCTGATTGAACAGAGCTGGACGCATCAACTATTAGCTATGAACAATTTTTAAAAAAAAAAACCATATCAAGAAAGTCTTTTCAATACGTAACAGGGAGAAATTTTACCATTTTCAGTATGTCTGTATATGATACGTGGCAAGAGAATGGCAGCTTTAAGATGATTGTATTTGGTTGCGCGTCGCTGAATGCCTTCTACTCGATTTATACTTAGAACACATTCAAGCCTAAAGGCATGCTGGAATGATACAATTGCACGACATTTTTCAAATTTTTTACTTTACTTTGTTTGGAGCTGCTTCATTTTGGTTTATGAAATTTTTGTTGATTAAGCGCTATCGATTATATGTAAAACCACCTGAATGATCCGATATTTGTTTTCCTTTTCTGTTCATTCATAAGTCCCAACTTTACTCCAACGCATGTAAATGCATGCAATGTTTCTGAGCAAGCGTACAGTGACCTCTGCGAGCAAAATGGCCCACTCATGATCATAAATAACATTGACTGTCGAATTCTCCTATGAGATCAGAATAAGTTTAAACAAACTAGTCTTACAATTCATAAAAGGAAGCTTCATTGTTCTGTGTGAGTATAGAGAATGACTATATAATCTGAAAATGAAATCATAGTTGGCGATTTGTTATTGTTATCTTTTAATAGACCCTTAGCTCTTCCTGCGCCTATAACTATTGTAGATTTCAATTGAGTACAGACATAGAGAAGACAACAGGCGCTTTGTACATTGACCATAACAAGGCATAGAAGCAACATGTAGCCAAGCTGATAAGTTGTTATTTGGACAAAGTTTAGGACATGCAGCAATGTGTTTACTATAGATGGTTCTTAAAACAGCTTAGGACTTCCAAGAACATAGTTGAATGGAGATATTGTACAATCTTCAATTCTCTGACATACATTGTGTCTGGGTTTTATTTCTAGCAGAGGATTTTTTGTCATTCCTAACTCCAAGCAAAACCTAGCACATTCAATGGGATTTGATTTGCAACATTTCCAAGTTACGCAACTAAGAACACGATATCCTCATTTAAATCTTTGCTTCGTTGCTCTCTTGAATTTATCATTTCTAAAAATATACAACAAAGGATTGAGAAATGATTGAGGCTTAAGAAAAAAGTCGGGATGTACATTGCTAACGCCATTTTCAAGACGCTCCCGCTACCGTCAATACGAACTCCTGTGGATTAGGTACTAGTTAATGCCAGAGCTATGGTAACGAATACTGCTAGGAGAAAAAATGCCATGTTTGAGAACACTAGAATCGCTACCCGCAAAGCTATTTTGCGGGTAGAAAAGGGTTGTATTGTCTGTCGGAAAAGTACCCAGAACATCCTAAAAATACCAAGGCATAAAATTTTCCACCCTAAAAAAATACCTCTTGGTCTAAAAACTACCCTAAAAATGAAAATTGACATTTTTGCTCGGATAGCTAACCTCCCTATAGTGTTGTCAGAACGTGATATGTAGTAAATAAATCGCGCGCGTAATTGGACATTTGCCAAAGCGGACTTTTTGTCTTTTAAGTCGAACCTCTTATAATCAGTATACGTAGGCACGTGTGCTAAAAACATAGCTAATAGCTTCTTTCAGTAACAAAATCTAACTCGATTCCAAATGAACGAACGTTGAATTAAACAATGTTATAAGTTGTGCACATGAATATCGAAGAGTGTTAAATTGCACAAGGAACTTTGTCTGTGGTCGACAGCTCGCTTTCGGAAAAACTTCGACGCTCTTTGCCAAATGCAAAACTTTTCTTTTGGTTCTCTCTTCGATGGAACTTTTGTTTTATGTAAACGAGTCAACAAAATAAAACGGTTTTTAATTTACATAATTGTTGGTTTGGAGAAGCCAAATATGAAAAAACAACTAAACAAACCAAACAGCACAGAGCCGAACCAGACTCGTTGAGTTTGACAGCCAACTTTGAAAACATGACGTTGATCTGGCATTTTTAACTCTATGGTTATTTCAGGTTGCCAGTAGAAGCAAGTTCTGAGTTAAATAGGGCTTTGAAAATTTGTTTTGCTCACTAGCACTGATTTAGTCTCTTTTCTGTTCGATTTTCAAAGTAATCTTTCCATTTACTAGTCGTTACTTTACAATTGAGTATCGTACGTTTTCTAATGAATATATCGTAAATCTTTAATATACGTATAGTTCATCTCTGTTTTCATTTGTTTTGTTGCCATGATTGGTGGAACTGACGAAAGACAACTGAAGCCGTTTTTGTAAAGCCTATAACACAACAGGACCTTTTTGCTGTTTTTCAATCGTTCGTATCAAGGTCTGATAGTTTTTTACAAAGAAAAAGAAAAATAGACAAACAGGGATATATAAAGACGCAAAAAATAACGTGGCTTTTTAAACGAAAGTCAAGCAAGAACGCTTCTATGAATTAACATCCTGTTCGAGTTTGTGTTATGAGTTGACCGTAGAAAAGGATCACAGGACCGCATGTATCAACCCCTTGACGCTATACCAACATCTTTCAAAATATTTTACATTATCTTTTGAACATACATTTCAAGATCACACAACAGGGCCGTGCGTATGAAGTATCTGCAGCTTACCCGGACACTATATAGTCTGAACACGAATGTCGTTTGAGTCCTTGCTCTGTAGATTGGGTTGCAAGTTTGATGTCACTTAGTTTATTAATTCGACCTTTAAATATTGTCGTGTTATAGCTGATTGCTTTGAATTGTTTACAGAACAAAAAAGCATAAAGACCTTTTCTTGATCAATATATATACCTTTAAGAGGAAAATTGTCTAAGTTGAACAAAAGAAAATTATATAGAAACACGGGTACTATATCAGCTGGATGCATTGACATCCTAAGAGAAGAACAAGCCGTGTGCACCGTTCAAACATTTTCTGGAAATTTGTTTTAACAAAACAACTGATTTTGCTTTCTTGAAGAAAGAGGAAGTGCTTCGAACACGAATGGTCAACAAGGAGAGGTAAGATGTTTTTTTTTCTACTGTAATTAGAAAAAGGTTGAAAATTATCGGTTGATTTATATTAGTTTGCCTTGCGGCAGGCCCAAGCTCTTTCAATATGCTACGGTTGAACGTATTAACGTCCTGTTTAGTAAGAACAAAAAAGTAAGCTAAATATAAATAATCGTAGTTATGCACTTGATTATGCACTTCATCGTTGTTTATATTTTGTTGTTATGCACTTTATCACTGAAAAGCCGCACAAGGGAGTGTTCAACAATGTATGTATGTATGTATGTTTGTAATTTTAGACATCCTGTTCGCACAACATAAAAGACGCTCCGAATTATTCCATGTTATTATAATAATAGGAAGATAATCGACACTCTTTGTAAAAAGGAAGTTATACAAATAAGAATTAAGGCAAAAAGGTTTCTACAACAGGAAACTTGTGAAAGAAGATAGAAACAGCCTAAAATAAGGTGTGAAACGTCTGAATCTCAAATTAGTGATTTTTAGCTTGCAACATTGAAGAGTTTTCAAAAGTTTGACTTCTGCACTCTGTATCGGATCTGTTGACGTCAGTTGCTCTCCGTCCTAGTAATAGCACATATTGAAGTTTATGAATATCACCGAAATGTCTCTTTGTTAGTTGGAGCCCTGTTCGTCTGTGGCTTTGCTTGTTTTCATGGTTATAATTGTCACATGAGAATGTAAGCCTGAAAATTTTGCCATCTTTAACTTGGAGAAAAATTAATTATGTTTTTGTGCCTAGTGCATCGAGCATTTCGGAACAAGAGGAAAAATAGACCTAATGCAGGTGATGAAATCAGGTCTTGGTATTTATGATCTGGCAGTCTAAACAAATTTGTAGTGTTTTCAAGTCTTTTTACTTTGAAAAAAAATGCAATAAAATTTCTGGGTAATTGTGGTACGTGCTGACAGTGATAAGTTTTACTCACGCCGTTCTCGTCATATTTGCACAATGTTGTCGATTTCTTTTATTTCCACAAAATGCGGGAGGGTTGGCACCTCTGAACCAGTCAAAGAATAATTCTAGCTAATACAGGGAATTTACATTCCTACCCTGTCTGTAAACATGTTGCCATCGCATGTACTAACGTTATATTGTACACTTTTATTCTTTTCGATACAAGTCTTTGACTTAACTTGTGACAAAACTTGTAGAGCGTGTCTGCTTTGTGACCGCTTTTGTGTATGCTGATTTTAAAAATCTGTTTTATTAGGACCGTTTAATTTCAGAATAACAACAACACAATCAACTGAGTTCTTACACTGTTGGCCGGCAAAGCAATGAATACCCAGTTAAGAATGAACAGAACAAGTATAATGCCACAGTTTATATTAAGGCAGCATATTACTTTCTTGACATCACACTAAAAGCGAGTGAATACAGTTATGGTTCATTACCAAAGCTGCCGGTCAAGTTAATATTATATATTATCAACTGTTTCAATTTCACTATAAATTTCGATGTTTGCCACTTCGTTGAACTGATTTAACTGTAGCCAACAAAATTATCAAAATGTACCTGTAGACAATATCTATGTAAAAGAATCGAGCTAAGTTGGCTAAGTTCACTTGCCCATAAAGGTCAAGTTGTTTTGTTTATATCTGCTGCTATTTTTGCCGTTACAGACGAGAGTATGCAGTCTCGCATAACTTCACAACTTCAAATTTTTACTTTGAACTATGGCTTTGGTGCAATAGCAGAAATACCCCTAGTTGAAATAAAAATGTGAAAATATATGAAGAACCTCCGGCCATGGTCTGAGCATGGGTGAAATTTTAGTCCGGCATGAACGGGCAAAAGTCGTTTACACGACAAAATCTATCTGTGCCGAACCAATTTTTTTGGTACGCGTGCCATACCAAATGTTTCTGCAGTGTAAATGGGGCTTAAAACATGTTCTTACAGCATGTGGCTCAATATTGGGAGGTTTCCCTGACCGAAAATGGTTCACCTTGTATCCTAGGGTGTTATTGTTATCCTTGTTAACTTCGTTAAATTGTTGGTGACTCAGGGTTAAATTACTAATGTAAGAATTTTTTTACTAGTCGCTCAGACAGTAACCACGCTTTTTCCAATTTCATCAGTTTTTATATTATGAAATTCTCAGTTCGTATTCAGTTAATAGCCCGAGTTCGAACCCCTACAGTGCCTAGCTACCACATTTTTTTCAAGTTTGAATATTTTTCTTCAAATAAACAAAACAAGTAAAACAAGTGGCCTTTAATACAGTCAGATGTAAACAAAACAAGTGACCTTTACGGACAAGTGAATTGAGCTTGATTCTTTGACATTGATTTTCATGTCTATATATGTACAACTTAGAAGTTTTGTTGGTCGACAGTTAAAACAGTTAAATAAAGTGGGAAGTTATGACTTGACAGGCTGCAGAATGTCTTCGTTTTTGATAACAGCGTATTATTTATACTAACTTTAAACGTAACTTTGCAACACAGACAACACAATATATCTGCATCTCTACTTTTAATACATCTGTACTGTCTCTTGTTGCTGACTTCTGGGGTTATATTTTTGGTTTCTGGTTTCGCTATTAAGTTTGCCCTCTGTGATTGTATAAGTGTGGTAATGAACGATTACTGTATTAGTTTGCTTACAGTATGATGTCGAAATGAATGCTGCCTGTATAAACCGTGGTGTATATATTCTGTTCATTTTTAACTGCGTATTCATTGATTAGCCCAACAGTGTAAAAACTCAGTTGCTTGTGTTGTTGTTATTTTGAAATTAAATCAAAACCGTTACAGGGTCCTAATAAAGCAGATTTTTAAAATCAGCATACACATATTCTTTTCAAGACTTGTCTTGAAAAGAATAAAAGTGTACAATACAATGTTAGCACACGCAAAGACAATATGTTTACAGGCAGGGTAGGAATGTAAATTCCCTGTTAGTATTAACTAGAACTGTTCTTTGACTGGATATGATTAGCCGAGTATAATCAAGATGGACATCGTGCTAGTTGTTGCAACGAGTAGTACCATTCCATAAGAAGTTTGGAGAGAAAAAATCAAATATTACCCTCTTATTTATGCTATTTATAGATGAAATTTAAGAGCTGCTGACTGAGAAAATCAAATACTCGTGGACAAACGTCAAATTTCGGATTTCTTTATATTCTGCCTGGAGAACCCCTTTGGTGAACTCATTTTAGAAATCACACATAACTTGCAACTGAGCTATCGTTTTTGAGAAATTTAGGAAAACCTAAAATAACCCTCACAGTTAGCTAATTGCTTTAGAACTCAAACGGCCTGACAACCATTGAACATACCAAGCGGTGCCAATTATTTCACGCACTGAACTTGAAATAACTTGATTAAAATAATATTTTTAATCTATCTAAAATGGTAAATTGCAAAATAACAGTTATCAGTAGTCCATAGCCTTTTGATTACTTTGATAATTATATTCATTTTGAAATCACTGGTGATTCCTGCTATTTGATTGGTTCCTTAAAACAGGATCTCATCAATAATCGCACTGTTTTGAGTCTGTAATCGCACTGTTTGAGTCTGTAATCACACTGTTCTGAACAACCAATCACAAAGCAGAAAAGCTCAAACAGCCAATCACAATACAGCAAAAACACAAAAGATGCACAATGTGTGCACAATACTGAAAATTTTGACTTATGTCCTTTCTCCGAAAATTCAGAAAACGTGGCTGAAACAGATTCAAATGACTTACAATTTTTGTTGGATGACTCTTCCCTCTTAAACACAGAAGAAATGCTCTTGTGTTCGTATGACCTCCCTTTTTTCACAATTCATTTACTGGACTTTGAACCTGAATCTGACACTTCCACTACGAATGTAAACAATGCCTCAACAACTAAAAACAATCCAGTTGAAAGCTCATTTTTATGTTCTGATGAGTTGAGGTTTCCTGTTGTTAGCAACGCTGAAATAGAAGAATTGACATCCGTGGCGGTTAACAAGAATACAAGTCATTCAACCAAGCAGTGGCTGTCTGTTTTCAAAAAATGATGCGTCTCTCACAATCTTGAAATTGAAATTAAAACTATGGCGTCCACTGACCGTTGTACATACCTCGGCGTAATAAATCGCCCCAAGAAGTCAGATGTATGGTACAGAAAAAACTGGATGGGAGAAAAATCCATTAAATAGTAAAATCAATGGCTTCGTGCTTGCAAACACAGAAGAAGATAACAAACCACAGCATGAGAAAAACGCTTGTTCAAAAGCTCAAAAGATGTGGTCAGCCGCGGCACGTAATCAAAGAAATCATCAGCCACAAGATTGATGAAGACCAGCGAATGGAACTTTTTCATGCTTCTACGATGCAAGTCCTTGAAACTGGAATCCAGAGCTTTTCCACAAGTTCTAGCAAAATGAGTCAATTTTATCAGGCCACAGCCACCACTCAGGCTGGATTAGCATCACAACAATTGCCACAGTTTCTTCCAAATTATTTCAGAATGAACCTGTTTGAGTTTGGTTGTAATCAAGTGCTACCCTTTGAAGCTCCAATCATTACAAATCCAGCAAATCAGAATTACACTGGCTGCACGTTCAACTTTTACTCTCGCTCTGGCGACGACCAAGAGCATCAAATTCCTGATAGGAAGCAGTTCAAGGTGCTCAGTTCAAGGTGCGCAGTCGTCATTTTCACATGCGTGCAACATTATGATTTATGTGTCTCCGGTCTTTCCAGAAACGATCAGAAAATGAGAAATGTGAAATCAAAATTGGCTTAAAAAAAATGTTTTTGTCTATTATTTAGTTTAGAATTTTTTTATAACTGTTTCACTACTGCATCATCATAATATTTTGCTTAAATCACGCATAGAAATAAGAACAATTCAAGAACAACTTAAGGCCCAAATCCCCTTTTACGAATGATTATAGCAACCTACCTAACACACGAGCACAAAGATCAAACTCAATGGAAGTTAGCTGCTCGGAATTTATGCTTTTTAGTGGAGATTCGACTATGATAGACTGAACACCTTCAGAAGTCGCACTTAGCCTGTAAACTAAACTTTTACTGCACCCAGTTAGGAGCACTGCGAACACATCTTTTCCCGTTAATAAGACAGAAATGGCCTCCTTTTTTTCGCTTTTTAAAACAATTGCAGATCTGTCGCATCTAAAGGCCCGTTTAAACGGATGCAACATCGCCCAAAATTGTTGGACACAACATGTTGGGAAGTGTTGGGAGCACAAGTGTTCAAACGGAGCCAAGATCATCTAACATGTTGGATCGTGACCAGTGTTTTTCCCGTCAAAAGCTGTCATAATCAGTCAGCAGAAATTAAAAATTCTTGCTTAATTAAGATTTAGGA
>JAOBRD020728157.1:0-29133 GCA_027575215.2 Hydrozoanthus sils
GATCTCCCATCCCCCCCTTCAACCACCCACCCAAATAAAAAAACATGGGTCATTTTGCAGGCTAGATAAAAACAATGCCTTTTGGATGACTACATACATAAATACAACACCAACAGAGCAGACAGATTTTGTGAGCCCACTTCTCCCCTTCCCCCAACTTAAGAATTTGTTGGGTTCTTCTTTCTTAGTTACCAGTAAGAAATGTTAGAAACAAAGATAGATGGAGAACTGTTTCATGTATCTTAAAATTCTGGGCCCGGTTCCTCACAACCTGATTAGTGTTTACCCAGGGTTAATTAACATGACAACCAATAGGTTTTATTAAGAGTTAAATTAATCAGGTTTTGAGGAACCAGCCCCTGGAAAATGATATTTTAATGGTTATGTTTGTAGTGGCAAGCAAAGAATACATAAAAGCCTTTTAGAAGACAGGAATGACATACAAAACAACACAACTTTCAAAATTTTCCACCTGGAGCAGCAAGTCTTAGGTGCAATTAATACAGTGTTCTAGCCAGTGAATTTAGAAATGACAGGGTGCCTTGTTGCAGAACATAGCAACAATGTTTCTGGTATCTGTGCTCTGATTAGACAGTTACAAATCAAGCACTAAGGCCCTGTCCACACTGTGCTTGATAAATTCGTATCCGCAACTTTAGCACTCAAACCGGAACAAAAGTTATCTGTCCACACTGATGCGCCCAGCTGGCATTTTCAAAATTCTTCCACTCTGGAAACTGTTTTTGAAAAGTTCCGTTTTCGGTGAACAAATATTCCGGATTCGATCGGATCAGTGTGGACAGAAGGCATATCCGAATCAATAAAGTTGCGGATACAAATTTATCTGGCACAGTGTGGACAGGGCCTAAAACCACAAGCAAACCACTGTCTGATTATTTCGGCACAGAACTACATAATTTTTAACGATTGCTCCAGAACTTAAAAGATATCAGGTTGAAACATCAAACTTTTCTGCATGTTATAATCTACAATTTCACTTTGAGGCTGAGGCTGTGAAAATGACAAAGTGCTGGATAAAATGACAGTGTTCTATGCCCTTTTATTTTGGCCTAGCTAGAACACTGTAAATTTATCACTTTTCCTTTGGCCCCTCTAATTCCAACTTCATTCCACCAATTAGAAAATTGTTTAGCATTTTTGTCAGCTAACTTAATTTTATCCCCTACCCTATCATCTCAACTTAAAATTGCTGAACTGGTTGAAACCTTTATTTTAAGACATTGTTAAAAATTATTTGAACACTTTGTTGTTGCAGCTAACACAAGAAATAGCAAGGAAATACGATACTCCCTTACTTGAGAGAGAAGAGAAAAAGAGCACATCAAATTTTTCTGCAGAGAGCGTAGATAGTACCCTGTTATCGGCATCCACTGGGAACTGCAGCAATTTTCCATGCAGTAGTGATAGAAACAATGAAAGCGTGGGTTCACCAAACGAAGATTTTACAAAATTTGATTATGAGCAAAATGGTCACACATCTATTAGCTCAGAAGAAAAAAGTTATCAACCTAATTATTCAGATGATTTTAGGCAAAGTATTGGTTTAGCTTATGTTGATGATTGTGTCAGTCATTCATGTGCATCAGAACATCTTGAGGATGTCAAGTCTACTAATGATTCAGTTGATGATCTCGAAGGCTCAAATGGAATAGAGCAACTGCAAGATGTTGAGTTTACGAGTGATTTTGTAGATGATATTGGCAGTAACTTCATTCACTCATGCACATCTCCTCATCTAGAGGATGGTTTGCCTTTGGGAGATACTGTAAGTGGTAATGTCACAGAGGAGCTAGAGGTTGTAAAAGGTAAAATGAAGTTCAACAATGAACTAAAACAAATAGATAGTTCCAGTCTACAAGGAGATGCAAAATCAAGAAATGACTTAGCTTGTAGTTTTGCTGACTCAACAGACAATTTAGATGAATCAGACAATGATGAACACACCACAAACTATGAGACTAATCTTAACATCAGTGGCAGTGATCAAAGTTCTTCATTCCAAGATTATGCAACAAGTGGAGATCATTCCCTAGTTAAGAAATTGGAGTTCACAACAAATGAGGAAAATGCAGATCCAAATGCAAACATTAATGAGAAAGCTGAGGAGTTGCCAGCAAAAGGAAGGTAGAGTATTATGAAGTTATTAATCAGATTTTGAATTTACAGTTATTATTGTAACTGAAAGAAGTGGTTTAAAAAAACTAGTGGCCTATTAGACCAACTACCAATGCTTATCTCTGGTTTTCAAAGTGATAAGTGGATGAGAAACTTTGACCCTCCTGGACAGGAAACTAAACCACCACAGGTAACAAATTAGCATACAAAAGCTGCAATCTGGTTGACTAACCTATTCACTGTTTTTTAAGAGATAGACATCGAGTAGCAAAACTGCCTGTGGTTTTTAACAAAAAAACAATGGGCAGCAGATTCTTTATACATCTAATTTTATTGGTTTAAAATTCGCTACTTGATTTCTACTAAAACAATTAGACTACTCATTGTCATTTTCTATGAATCTTCGTACCTCATTGACTATTGTCATAGAAACCCTGTAGTCTATATATATGTTAAATAGAAGTAGGTATTCATTTATACAGCTGAGTTGAATACAACAAGTTGGCTAAAGTGTCTTGTTCAAGGGCACAACAACATTGTCTGACTGGGGCTTGCAGTTGTAACCCAAGTTGAACAAGTTAATTGCTCCACAACCAAACTCTGCCGAGATATGGAGCTAAAATACCATAATGACAACTTGGCCATGTTTCTTGAAAGGTCAATTTTGGTGTTCTTTACTGAACCAGAATTTCCTAAAAAATTCAGAAACTTTTTCTAATGCCTTACAGAGTGCTTTTAATAATAAAAAGTCTGCAATTTTTTTTCTCCAAATAGAGTGTCCACCAGTTTTACTGGTTGATTATTGGTTTGGGAAAGGGAAGCAAAAATGGTTAGTTGGTCTAAACAACTAATAATGCTTCATTCCAGAAAGGAAAGAGTATCACAGAATGTAGAATCAACAATTTCCACTCTTAAATAATTATTTTGTTTGCGAACTACCGGATGCTAGAAGATATCAAACAATCAGGCATTGTGTCTGGCGTCCAGGCTGAATTGAAACCCCTGGATATAAGAGGGGCTCTGATACCTTAGTAGAGTATTGCGCCATTAGTGTAGTAATATGTTTTATAATATTGATAGATCAAAAATGTAATAGATATAGATTATATTAATTTATTTTGTTACTGAATCAGTGAAAGATTGGAGTTACTAAAAGTACTGCTAATTTTATTTCAGAAAGTAATAGTTGAGAGTCAGACATTTTACCAACAATGACAAATCTTGAGAACAAGGAATAGTTGGTTATTTCTACCCAGTGTTTTTAAGAAAAAAATAGAGTTTCTTGTATGTTTTGCATTTATGTTTTTGGAAATTTTATTAGCTCTTAATGATATTATGAAGGTGGTTTTATTGTTTATAAGCATTAATATCTGACTTTCAAAATAATATTTATAACAACTAAAACAATGTTATCTTTTCCATTTTAGTGTGCTAAATGATGATGCTTATCCAAAAGGAACAATTTTTCCAAGCCCACCAAGATTAAGGTTTGATGAGCATGATGTTGAATTACTGATCTCAGAACAAGTTTGGAACATAAAGTTTAGATAAACTTCCTCCAAAAATGATAACGGTACAGTGGGACCTTATTAATATGGTCACCTACGATCCAGAAAAAATCGGCAGTTAATAATGGGGTGACCATATTAACAAGGTTTTTTTTATAAGAAAAAAAATGGCCACTCCCGACCAAACAAAAAGTGACCATTATAACGAGGTGGTCGTAAGGTGGGGTTCCACTGTAACTAGCTAGTGCCAACCTCAGAATAAGCATAGAGTACAAAATCTGAAAAAACTGCCACTGATACTCCCTAAGTTGGTATCATAATCTTATCTCCTCAAGTTAAATTACAGCAATACAATATAATGCCACACAACATAATTCAGATATTTACTCTTGTATGGATATACAAAGAAAATTAAGTAAAAATGACAAAAAGGAAAATTGACAAAATTATCCTGCAAGCCACCTGTAATGACTTTACATACATAGGCTTTAATTTTGGTTGGTAGCCTTTAAAGAGAGTAACTATTAATATAATGGGTTGCTAGATGTGAGAGTGGTGGTAATTGGTTAAAGCTATGCAAATAAAAATAAAACATTTATAATAAATATAAAAGTAAAATGAAGGTAAAAAGGCCTTGACAGAATGAAAAAAGCAAACAAATCAAGTCATAATTTCTTTTTTGATGAACAAGCAATGAAGTTATAGCTTCTTTGATAACTTCTGAAAAGCATAAAAAATCCCCTGGCTTATGTTTTTGATGGTATTAGGTATCCTTAACTTACACATTTCATGTTCTAACAGCTTAAGGGAAAAGCTGATAAGGAAATACAATACAGAGAGCAGCAAAGGAAGCCTTTATGAACTTGGGATATGTGAGTGTCTACCAAACAAAAAGTTTTAGATTAATATCATCAAAATCTTCTAGACCAAACTTACCAATCATCAAAATCTTCAAGACCTAATGTATCAATTATCAAAATCTTCTAGACCTAATGTTTCCACCATCAAATTCTTCTAGACCTAATGTATCCTTTATCAAAATCTTCTAGACCTAATGTTTCCACCATCAAAATCTTCTAGACTTAACGTATCCACCATCAAAATTCTCTAGACCTAATTAATGTATCCATCGTCAAAATCTTCTAGACCTAATGTATCTTTATCAAAATCTTCTTGACCTAATGTTTCCACCATCAAAGTCTTCTAGACCTAATGTATCCACCATCAAAATCTTCTAGACCTAATGTAATCATCACCAAAATCTTCTATACCTAATGTATCCATCATCAAAATCTTCTACACCTAGTGTAATCATAATCAAAATCTTCTAGACCTAATGTAATCATAATCAAAATCTTCTAGACCTAATGTAATCATCACCAAAATCTTCTAGACCTAATGTATCAATCATCAAAATCATCTAGACCTAATGCAATCATCATCAAAATCATCTAGACCTAATGTTATCATCATCAAAATCTTCTAGACCTAATGTATCCATCGTCAAAATCTTCTAGACCTAATGTAATTATCATCAGAATCTTCTAGACATAACGAATCCATCATCAAATTCTTGTAAACGTAATGAATCCACCGTCAAAATCTTCTAGACTTAATGAACCACCCTCATATTCTTTTAGACATAATGAATCCACCGTCAAAATCTTCTAGACGTAATGAATCCACCGTCAATTCTTTTAGACATAATGAATCCATCATCAAACTCTTCTAGATGTAATGAATCCATCATGAAAACTTCTAGACCTAATGTAATCATCAAAATCTTCTAGACCTAATATAATCATCATCAAAATCTTCTAGACCTAATGTATCTATCAACTAAATCTTCTAGATGTAATTTACCAATCATCAAAATCTTTTAGACCTAATGTATCTACCATCAAAAGCTTCTAGACTTATTGTATTCATAATCAAAATCTCCTATACTTAGTGAATCATTCACCAGATGTTACACCTAAAAAGGTTTAGCATATGTTGGACTTTGATAGTCATTATCTGCATATTTGACCATTTCATCGTCGTCTGACCACCAGTTTTTGTAATTGCCCAATGACTTGGCATTTGCAATCGTTCTTTCACAAGTTAACTCTTGTCCTTATGTTGGAGTTTCTTCTTATTAGTCCCTGTAACAGCTGTAACACCAAGGAATACAATTGGTCACAGTGGGACAGGAACTGAAAGTACAACAAGAAAGTGAGTGGAAAAAATAAGATAATTTAAAACTTCCACAACTGAGCTAAAATTAACTACAAAGTGAAAAAATCATATTTATATATTATAGTTCTGAGAACAACAGGAACGTCTAACAAGAAATGTTCTTAATCTTCGTTTACCTTTACGAGGGTCCAATCATTTTTTTTCTGTTAAAAAACGTTAAAAAGAAAAAAAAAATGGCGAAGGAGCCTTACAAAATGAAAAAGAGCAAACCAGAAGTGTACTGTTTCTAAGCTGCCGTCGTTGGCTACGTCTGTACTGTCGCGATTTGTAATAACATCATAATTTGTAATACCTGTCGCGATTTTTTAATAGCGGTTGTTGCAATTTGTAATAGCACCTTGTGGCTTTTTGTAATAATGTGAACTGTCGCAATTTGTAATAACCTTTTCAAAGTAAATTCTTGGCATGTTTAAAGTCTTTCTGATCCCTGTCAGAAGTTAAGCTAACAAAAATAAACTTTTTTTAAAAGCGAGATACTGCAGTATACAAGCAGCGTGATAGCGTCAAAGGACAAGTGACTAAAACTCATTCATACAAGTCTGTTATTCGATCTTCTCAAAAAGTTAACACATTGCATGCAAAATGTCAATTAGCACACACACAGCAGAATTTGCGTATACATCGTAGAGCCGGGTAAAGTGATTTGTAACTGATAGCCTTCGACAAAATAAGGAAATTAAGAGTACTCGGAAAGTAGCGAGTTCACCTGCTTTTCTTTTGGTTTGTATAATCTTATGAAAAAAATGTGGCTTCTGCCATCTTCCGGGAAAACGAAATACAAAGATTAAACATCGAGACATTTACTTAGCTATAAGACCTGTGACGTTATTATGCTACATGTATGCTTATTTCACATTAAAAAATGGTCAGTCACCTAAAGCCTCAGTAGTGTCCCAGAAAGACTTTAACATGCCAAGAAAGTACTTCGAAAAAGTTATTACAAATTGCGACAATATGCTATTACAAATTACGACAGCTCCCATTATTACAAATTGCGACAAGGCGCTATTACAAATTGCGACAGTACAACGTTTTCCTCATTTTGTGAGGTCCTTATTGTCACAAAAATTAGATACCGTAATCGCTCTAATAATCTCCTGAGGGGCTTATTTATTTTTAGACCTTCCAGACGTGGGGGGGAGGCTTATTTAAAACTTTTCAATAGCCGAAAGTAGAAACTCATTATAAAGTCAGGGTACTAGACAGATTTGATAGCAACTAGTAACTCTTTGTTCTAGTCAAAAACTTAAAACAGATAGAACTGTTGACGAACTATGATCGTAACACAGAACGCCTTAATGTTTTAGCTCTATCGCCTTTATAACGAAATGAGCCGGGGGGGCTTATTAGGGAGAGAGTGGGCTTATTTACAAGTTGAAGTTCTAGACGAGGGCTTATTAGGGAGGGAGGGGGCTTATTTATAAGTTGCAGCTCTAGACGGGGGACTTATTAAAGCTTTACAGTATTTACATTTCTTGTTTGTCTTTCGATCATGAAGAAATGTAGTCGATCCGACCAAAGAGCTAGAACAGTCTGACTCAGACAGTGATGACGTTTTCATTTTGGATGATGATGATGATAACGAAGACTTTGATGATGATTTTGAGAAGGAAAATAAAGGTATTTAAACTTTTTAAATCACTTTTCTTACTCCGTTGAGTTAAGAAACACTGCCACACCCTTTAAAATGAGCAGCAATTTCATTCTAAATTTGTTTTTCGTGGTGGAGTTATTGTAAACTTAAAGCTAGTTCAATCAAAGTTTTTTCGTTTCCGCGAGCGGACGTTTTGTCATTTGCCATTCGCGCTGTGCTTAATCTCTCTAAAACGTTGTCGGGGTCGCCGTGTTAATGGCCAACTTACTGAGTAGAAATGTTGTCTCCTACAGTTTCATTTTCCAAAAAAACTTCCCCTCGGAGATTGTCCTTGGACCCATGTAGATTCGCAATCTGTGATGCTGTTGCGTTCCTTTTTATTTTGTATCTTAGACATTTCAACACAAATAGTATCTACGTTGAAATCTGCAAAGAAATATCCACGCTCGTCCAAACAAGTTCTGAACAGTGGACCGTTATGTACTTCTGGTAAGAGCTAACCTAAGTTTGCTAGCGAGCACTGTAATTCCCTTGTTTGTTATTTCACAGGTATCTATATTACTCTAATACATTATAACACAGAAGTTATGCAGTGCTGATGAGTGAGAGTCGCGCTCTGTAGAATAGTGTGCCACATGCCACTTATTCTTTCCGTAAACACACGAGCCTTAAGGCCGGTTTGTAAAATAAATGAAAACATATGTGATGACTGGCATGTCCCCCATTATTCCATAAGAAAGTATGTATAATCGATTTATCTCACGCCCTGTAAACAAGAAAGAACAACTGTTTTGCTGCTGTTCTCAAGTAGTGTTGGGAACACAGAATGTAGTACAACCCTCCTGGGCACTGCAGAAGCTGGCATGTTCCCATTATTCCATAAGAAAGCATTGTATAACCTATTTATCTCATGCTCTGTAAACAAGAAAGAACAATTGTTTTGCTGCTGCTCTCAAGTAGTGGCGGGAAAAGAGAATTTAGTACAACCCGCCTGGAAACTGCAGAAGCTGGCATGCCCCTCATTATTCCTTAAGAAAGAGTTGTATAATCTATTTGTCTCACGCTCCGGAAACAAGAAGTTTTGCTGAGCTGCTCTCAAGTAGTGGCGGGAAAAGAGAGTGTAGCACAACCAGTCGGACAATTCAGAGTATGAATGCAATATCATTACATGCCTCTGATTGGCCCAACTCTTAAGACGTGGCATAAATATGTGGTTGTGTTTACCTGTAGTTGAACTTTCCGCGCGTCGCCATTTTGAAATGTGACGTGTTTTGATTGCAGTGCCAGTCTCCACTCTCGATAAACACAGTAAAAATAAACGAAAAAGGGTCTTGCACTGCAAACGAAACACGTTACATTTCAAAATGGCGGCGCGCGGGAAGTTCAAACTGAATAATGATAAAACCTAAATAACTTGGAGATGTTGATATTGACACAGACTTAATAAAAATTTTATTTGGGACCAAGATCCTTGTAGAGCCGAGGATTCCTTTATTGACAACATTTATTCTTTATTAAGTTTCAATTAGTTCTGCTTTCTTACTCACATCAGGGCAGCTAACCCCAGACTGTGTTCCCCGGACCTCGTTGGACTCGGTGATCACTCCATATTCTACCCAGAAAGAGTACAAGAAAGGCCGAGAAAATCTAGCATCGGAGTTGTTTAGGCTTTACAACGAGTCGGTGTTCGAAGGAAAGGTAATTTGTTTTCCACGGCTCAAAATCAACACTGTCCTAACGGCAGCCATTGTGAGCGAAATGCTTCTTGAAGTTGGTGCATTTGTTATTAGTGTCGGTAGTGTTGGTCCCAGGATCTCCCTTGGGGAGGGATCGGGAGATCCTAGGACCAACACTAGACCGACACTAATAATGACTTCAAGATACGGGAACGCCGATGACTACGTAGTGAATACAGTAGTGACATTTAGCACCGCGTATACGTGAGAAGGCAAACGCCAATTTGCCATATATTTGTCTTGTTTTCTTGAATTTAGCTTCACGTTGACGTGAGCTTCAAGGGAAAACACGCAAGCGACTCGAATTAAACTTGAAACTAGTGTCAAATAAATTAAAAGCAACTAAAATCTTGTTCTGAAAGTACATATTAGCAAAAAAAAAAAAAATTTTTTTACTGTTTGTATGTCCAATTTACAATTGTTTGATTCCCATTGATGAAAGTTGCCAATTGGAACTATCTGAACAATTTCTTGTGTTTTTTCTTCAATTTAGCTAACTGAACATTAAACATAACGTCCCTTTACCATTTTTACGACTCAAAATCTATTTTTATGCTTGAAAAAGATAAAAAAATCTCACGTAAATATCAAACGCGAAAACGCTTAGCTTGGCGTACGTACGGCAGACACGAAAAAATCTTGCTGACGTGATCACGTTTCACGTTCGCGTCTCGCGTATACGTGAAGATAAATCTCCCTAATAGCTGCACAGTGGTACGCAACGTTCTGGTCACCTGCGCGCCTTCGTCTCGACAAATTACAACGCGAAAAGCTCAGTATTGAAGTTCTTACCGTTGCCAGAACGACCTACAGAAAAGTTTTTCAAACTTCATTTACTCTAAGGAAAACAATTTAATCTTTTTCTATTCGCAAAGCGTAACTCGAACGAAAGAGAAAGCAAACGTACGTGACTTAAAAAAGCAAGCAAGAAGTGTGTTTTTTGCAAGCCGTCGTCATGTCTTTAAAACTCGCTAATTACGGCTTCGAAGGAAACTACGAACATACGTGCGTTTTTGGTTTTACTAGTTCTTTGGACGAGATACAAAGGGCTTTCAGAATATTTTGAAGTAGACGGCTGCTGGAAAAAAGTAGCCGCCTGTGCAGGAAAGGTGGCAAGAAAAACAAAATGAGAACTGTAGGCCCCACAAAACGAGCGGCAATGGGCCGCGAGCATTCTAGGGGGGTTGTACTGTTGCAATTTGTAATAGCGTTGCAATTTGTAATACCTGTCACAATTTGTAATAGCACCCCGTCGCAATTTGTAATACCTGTCGCAATTTGTAATAGCTGTTGTCGCAATTTGTAATAACTTTTCAAAGTATATACTTGACATGTTAAAAGTCTTTCTAAACTATGTTATAATTTTAAGCCAACAAAACATTTTGTGTACAATGTGTACACAAGCAGTTTGTAAGTATTTTATTGCGTCAAAACCGACCAAAAGGACAAAAAATGATATATGACCAAGAGCTCCATTCCGTAGCCATTTTTCTGTTATTTATTTTGACAAACGCTTTCGAGCATTAGCTGATCTTCTGATCTTCTTTTTTAATATTTGTTTTCAGTTTAGCGCATGGTTCCCTGTCTGTTTCTGTTCAGGAAGAACCGCTCTAACATTTGCAACTTATGGTTGTTTGGTTAAGTCGAAACTTTTCTGTAATGTATATATCTAACCACAGGAAATTCAAAAGTTTTAGCACACACACACAAACAGAATTTATGTATACTTCAAACAGCCGATTAAAGTAATTTGTAAATGAAAGTCCTTCGACGAAACAATAAGCAAACTAAAAATCCTCAGAAATTTCTGAGTTCACCTGCATTTATTTTTGCTTGTAAAAAGCAAAATAATGAGAAATTTACTTAGTCATTGCGCTGCATGATCAGTCATCTAAAGTTCCTAAATGCCCAAGAAAGACTGTGAACATGGCTAAAATTGTTTTGAAAAGGTTATTACAAATTGCAACAATGAGCTATTACAAATTGTCACAGGTATTGCTAAATGCGACAGGGTACTGTTACCAATTGCGACGCTATTACAACTTGCGATAGTACAGGGGTCCGGGTCGTGCTTCCCCGGGAAAATTTTGAAATTTGGAGCCTCTAAAACGCAATCTGAGGCATTTTGTTTTAGTACAGAAAAATGCAATTTTATTTGAAGACTGTTAAGACTACAACTTAAATATGCAGAATTCAAAATGGCGAAAGGAAACAGCGAAACATGAGCGAACTCGAGCATGAATAACAAAAGACATTGTCTAGTCTTTGAAACTAAGGTATTGAAATCAATGCGGCTGAAAACAAAATATTTGTTTGAAATCAAGTTTGAACAAGCCGTTTTTGGGTAAGATTTGAAGTCAGTTTGCTAACATGTATTTGTTATCATGTGAGAAGACGGCGGTGAAACTCAAAGTAGCCGGCGAAACTCCGGCGGCCGCCGGTTTTTTTGAAAGCTCTTAGGGATACGAATTTATTCTTCTTGTGTTAACTTTCAGTACTCGAGGATAAAACTCGTATCCCCGCACGGCCATGCAATATCCCCTATTTTTATCAACTCTATCATAATCGTCATTACCATCAAATTCATCGTTACTACAGTTAAACCTCGGGAACTAGACTTGGATAATTAGAAATCCCTGGCCTGAACCCAGTTTATTCTGGATTTCATGTTAGATACAAAGCTCGGTTAATTCAGACTCCCGCTAATTCGAACTGTTTTTCGTTTCCCAGTTCGTTTCGGAGTGTGGATCAAAGGGGATATACTGTATTAATATTTAAGTGTAGCTAAACTACTATACTGTGATTGTCTATTCCACTTTTTATAGCACAACGTGGCAAATACAGAAACACTCTAAAACATATTTTAATCATCATATTTCTTGAAACTATTTGTTTCTTAACACGTTGATTCTGGTGATGGCTATTTATAGCTAGGTATAGTATTATCATAATGATTTTTGTGATAAGTGTAAAACAGTTTTGTAATACATGTATACATGTAAATATTCTGCAATAGAATTCTGTATAGTTTGCATACAAACTGTGAAATGCGAATAAAATTCTGATTCTGATTCTGAAAAATCAATTGTGAACATAGGGACTACAAGAGACTACAGGGATGCTTTATCACAACGAAAATAAACGGAGGCAAAGGAGGAAAGTGGCAGGTATTTCAATAGCCAGACGTTTTCGAAAAAACAGATGCGTAAAAATGCGGAAAAACGGCCAAATTCCGAAGTGGATTTGATTTTTCAGACTTTTCAGACGTTAAAATCAAAAGAAATGCGATTATACGACTCGTGTTGCATGGGTCATTCCTAACAGTTCAAGACACAACTAGTTTATTTAAATCAATGAATAAAATGTAGTTTGTAAAATTTTTCTGCGAGACAAAAAAACAAAAACAACTTATTTATATTTGATTTGCAGTTGTTAACAGATTAGACAAGATGGTATACGAGACTCTTTATCAATAAAGAGGAGTTATCTATGTCTTGCCAAGTCCAAAACAAAAAATTGTTTAGACAAGAAAATTACACCACATATTACATGTCCCTATCTTTCTAATCACTTTTTAGTCGATTATACAGGACTAAAATATTTCGAGTGGCTTTAGACTGACTACAAAAAGTCTTTATCGCCGCTAAACTTTTTTTTTCACCTCTTCACCTTCCGGTTGAACTACCCCGGCCCGTGATGACTGGAATACCACATTTTGTAAAGAAAACAAGTTAAGCAATAACTGTTTTGCAATCGTTTTGGCAAAAAAGTCAATGATCAACATTATGAAAGGTATTTGTCATTTTAAAACGCGTTTTGCATCAACCGTGTCAATCGAGCGCGTGACTTAAACTTTATCCTGCCAAAAATGGTTTCACATAAACTAAAAATATTCTAACTCTGAAACCGCTGCTTGAAAACCTACAAAGTGACCATTCATTTTGTTTGTCTTGACAAGTAGATTCTGAAAATGTCCATTGCTTCAACAAATTTTGAGTTTGTAATTTTTTTGAGATTTTATGACTTGATTTTTAAAAATGTAGCAGGATAACTGACGGTTAAGAAATAAACAAAGCAGCAACGAGCCCACAAGAAACAAGTGAACTGCTCTGCTCCTCTAAATTCTTCGTTTACCGGTATATTCACTAAGAAGTGATAAAATTGAAAGTTTTTAGCACTTCGTACCCTAAAAAAGCAATAGGCAACACTTTAACCTTGATAACAACACGACAAAAAATTCACTCTCAGTGTTTAGTCGACCGTTACATTCAACACAGTCATAGTTTACATAGAATACTTACAACATGAACAACAAAACCACAAGTATTTCGATGAGCTATGCCGGTGACACGACCAAAAACCAACCAACGATTTACGCAACTTTCTCACTTCTTTTCATCGCACGTTTGGGAATGGAACAACTTCGAAAGGTTATCCAAAGAGAGAAACAATGTTTCGACTAAGTATATTTGGAAATTATGAGATCATCGACTCAAGAATGCGGGTTATTTGACCGCCTGTCGCCCTACTCGAAGTAAAAATAACCCACATTAAACTCCAATAAGCACGCATGACGTGTTTTGGTCGTGTGACTCTAGCCATCACCAAACTTGGCATAATAGGCAAAAGGTGCCGCTTACAAGGTCTTCGCTAATCAATCTCTTATCGATAGATTGTATTCATTCTTAACAAAGGAATTCTATGGACATGGCTGGAAAACCTATGACTTGGTATACAGGAATCTGGAAACTGTGAATATAACTGGATATTCAAGTTTTCAGTTGTTTTCGGACAAAAACAAAGTGTTGTTCTGAACTCATTTAAAAACTGCAAAAACGATTAGCATAAAAAAGAGTTAAAAGGAAAAAAAACCTATACAAAAAAATGTTCTTGTTCGTTTGCTAAAAAATAAACAAGTATTTTCAAGGTCAAAAGACTTCCTAAACTCTAACTGAATGGATCAATCGCGTTTTAAGTACTTAGAGAAACCCTATTCTGCAAAGCTTGTGGTCTCGAGTTATTTAAAAAACGCTGTTGTTCTAAGTTTGATAAACCGGCATTGCTGGGCTAACTTGAAACATGAAGGGTTACGAAGAAGTTGGCAAAAAGTTCGAGGGGGGAGGGGAGAGGGAGACTTCTTTTTATTGGAACAAAACTACAGTTGAACTTTGATAACTCGAACCCTCGGTAACTCGAAGTCTCCGCTAACTCAAAGCAAAACTGACTTTTTCCCAAGATTAAAACCGTCTCTCACCTTGATGAACTCTGCTGCCATAACTGTCGCTTTTTCTTAGAATCTCGTTGCCTTTTTTAGGGCTTCCTTGTTTGTGTAATTGGATTGGATTATTGTATCATTTCAATTTTTTTTATAAGCATCTTTTAGTATGATTTTTTTTCTTTTTTCAATAAAAAATGTAATAGCTTTCAAGTATTTTTATCTGTATAATCCAAATGTAACTTTAAGGGCCATATTTAGAAAACTTCATTACGTTAATATGTTTACCCTCTTTAAAAAGATTGCATTGCATTGTATTTAATTTAACTGCAGAATTAATCTCTATTACTGGAAACAATAATTCGAAGTATCACAAGTTGCTACCCAAGAAATATTCATTTGCTACACGGATTTTACCAGTCTACCGTTTGTACGGTGGCAGGCTTTAGGAAAACAAACTTATTTAACAAAAACGTATCTTTTTGATTTACTATAACGAGCTAATGGTAGCTGCAGGGCTGCATGTCTGCCGGTTTTGATTTTCAGAGTTTATTCTATTTATTTACTTATTTATTTATTTATCTATTTATTTTTTGCTACAACTAAAAAAGAAACTAAATATCTGAAAACTGCAACTTCTGATCACCACCACATAAAGTACAGCCCCAGAAATTCGAACTCGAGTTTGAGTTACCTTATTATAGATAATGAACGCTCGTGCAACGAAGTTAACGCGAGTCGTTAAAATTCTTGTTAATGTAAATCACGTTAATTTGTTGTGCGTTAATTTCCGTGATGTTTATTAAGTGCAGCGTTAATTTCCGCGACGTTGAATAAGTGCAGCGTTAATTTCCACGACATCAAATACGTGCAGCATTAGTTTCCGCGACGTCAAATAAGTGCAGCGTTAATTTAAGCGACGTTAAATAATTGCAGCATTAATTTCCACGACATCAAATAAGTGCAGCATTAGTTTCCGCGGCGTCAAATAAGTGCAGCGTTAGTTTACGCGACGTTAAATAAGTGCAGCGTTAATTTCAGCGCTCTTAATTTCCAGTACTTTAACCCCCATTTTGAAACCTGGAAAGGTCGATATTTTATCGTGGTAGAGATTGGATCGGTATCAAGGACTGCGTAAAAAACGTAAGAAATGACCAGGTTCCATCAAGTAAACCCTACGTTTAGAGTTTTTCGTACTGTTGTGTCGAGGACATGGTTCAATTTTGAATATTTTTGTATCCGGTGTTGAAATAAATTATCCCTGTTGTCACCACCAACTGTCTTAATCGCGATAATTTCCTTTATTGTGAAGTATTACCTCCTATTTCGCGTTAATTTTCTTTAATCGAAAGCCGTTTACCATTAAACTCGCGTAAATTCCAATACCCTAATTTCATGGAGCGTTAATTTCCTATACCATATTTTCACGGAGCGTTAATTTCCTATACCATAATTTCATGCATGATGGAGCGTTTGTTTCCTATACTATAATTTACGGAGCGTTAATTTCCAATACCATAATTTCATGGAGCGTTAATTTCCAATACCATAATTTCATGGAGCGTTAATTTCCAATACCATAATTTCATGGAGCGTTAATTTCCTATACCATAATTTCACGGAGCGTTAATTTCCTATAAGGTAACTTTCAGTTCCTGGGGAAATTAAATTTGTTCGAATAAGCGGGGATTTCGAAATATCCGAGTTCGAAATACCGGTGTTCAACTGTGTCACTGCCACCACGATTTCCTGCAAGCCTTTTTTAAATATCGGTCCATATTTCAAACTTTACAATATAAGAAACAAAATCAAAAAGTAAAAGCTATATGAGAGCGCCTTAACCCTTCCAGCCAGATTAAGTTAATTGACGTGTTGCTAAATTCTTCCAACTAGAATCCAAACTTTTCATGTTACAAGATAAGAAGAAGCTTGCTTTTTATCTTCGGTGAAATGTTGAACTTGATCACTTCCCTTTTTTTAATCAATATTACAAGATGTCTTATATCGCATGAGCTATGTAAGGAGAAGTTAGACGTTGATAAACTGGCTGGGACTGAAAGGCGCAGTTCGATGTAAAAGTTAAAAGCAACATATTAATAATTGTGTTAAAATGGCGGATGTGCTTTAAAAACTATCGTTTAAAAAAAATTTAAACAGCAAACGTTTACACTATTCGCATTGCCTCGATGTAAATTCTAATGACAAGATTCCTAAAACAAAAACAAAAAAAATCTTTAAAATATATTTCCTAATTCAAGACACCTTTACAGTATGGAGCCAGCTTTCCGATGAAAACTGAATAACTTAAGACTAAAACGTCTGCGTAATTCTTGCGCGTCTGTATGTAGGACAAGTACCTCACGCTACGTTCGTTCTGACCATGATTTATATGCTCGCAGTTCTGGCGGGCACAAGCAACGGAGTTCAATTGGCCATCCCGAAAAAAAAGGGCGGTTGTACATTTTACAACCTTACACCGCTAAAAGAAACTCAGTTGGTAAAACTCTTCCTTGTATCAACAACGCTGTGTATGTAAAATTTAAGATTTACAGATTCTCACTATGCGTTTTTATCGGCAATTTTTAGACGTTGATGCGCTAGGAATTATGGGTAAATGTACAGGCCGCCATCTTTGGCGTGTTCGCGGGTAAAACCTCTGAAGTATTTCTAAACTCTCCGCACAAGAACCGTAGTTTGCTTTGGTGATCAATTCACTCAGTTTTAAGTCGGGCTACCCCGCAGGGGGCCCGACTCTAGGTTTACCTTTGCCAATCTGACACGTCACGTTTGTAATTGGTCGGGAACAGTCACATGGTCAACCAAATTAACATAACACGTTGTTGTAGTTGTCATATGTTACGATAGCTCACTACAAAAAAAGGAAAGTTTGCTCTGCTAGGAAGATTTATTAAGTTCAACTTCAGCATCTGTCATAATGTTCAGGATAACAAAAAAATACTTCTAAAGACCCTCGAACTACTCACAAATTAACACGCCGTTCGCGGTAGACTAACACAAAAGATGTCAAGAAGCGCCACTTTCCGCCAAACAAAAAGCTTAAAATGAACTCGGATCAAACCAAAATGTACTCAAAGGAAACTCAGAGGAAAATACTACTGTAACTCTTAGTTCACCACAGTATAATCCAAATTCACAATAACAACATGGACGCCATATTCTGGAACCGCTCGAAAAGAGGAAAAGTCAACAGACTCGACATTGATAAATTTATGTTAAGTGTTGTATCATGTATTGCTAGATAGTTTTGTCAATGACATTTTTTTATTAAGTTACTGATCACAGTCTTGTAGATGTTGCAATATAAAGTTGAAGCCTCAGAGGTTTTTTTTGTGTATTGTAGCCCGACTGCACGCTCTTAGAGCGTGTAGTCTCATTTATAAACTGTCTCTCTTACAAGTTAAAACTAAAAGTAAGGAGTAATTAGATGTTTGGTCTGAGCGGCTTAACCTTCCAAGCGTGCCTTGCTGAATATCACTGTCTTTGTTGTTTTTGAGCAAATTTAGTAACTCGACAAACCTTTGAACCCTGACCGGAAGCGCATTCCCTTGATGGGTTCAAAATTTTCGCAAACATGAGACACCGTTTGCCTACGCTGAAAAGAATATATCAAACAAGTCCCTCCCAATCCAAGAGCCTCGGGGCAAAACAGCTCACTCGTAAGAAGTTATCGTGTAATCTATTCTCTTCGCCTCGCCTCTTACTCATTGATGTTTACGGTCAGCGATATCTACAGTTATAGTTAGTGCAGAGATTTTCGACTTGGTTAAAATTTAAGGAACCGTTGGTAAACTGAAAGTGAACTGGGACGAGTTAAAATTCGAATTACTGCGCACGTGTTGAAAAGATTCTCAATAACAAAAAATGTGCAGCAGTTTTTCTCAACCATTTAAACTGTTGTTTAAATCAAAATAAAGTCTTTAACGGCGCTTTTCTCTCGAGCTAAGAGATAAATTTTCTGGACTGGCTGTAATCCTTACAATGAAGGAAATAACAGGCGGGGCCCGTTTAACAATGTAAGCAAAGCATTTGTGTGTTTCGCGAATGTTCGCAACCGATTGTCCATTGCTAATACATGGGCTCGCTTTGGAGTTACATTTGTATAGTTCAAAGTGAAAACAAAAAAAAGTTCTCGAAGGAAAAGGATGAGCAGAACGAGTAAGGAATGTTAACACCCATTCTCTAGAAGGTATATTTATATCAAAGGCAACGTGGTTATTCATTACTCAAACTACAAATATTAAGCGAGTTACTAAAAGGCCAATAACTGCCGCATTGTTTATGTTGTAGGTATTCTTCAGGAAAGCCTTCAATATCACGAGGGTCTGACCACAACAAACACTATTATTGACCCATAACTACAGAACATCACCGAGAAATTTCGTGAGAGAAATGCACACATGATGTAGAAACTCAATCACGAACACAACTCAGCCTAGAAAGATAGACTTTATATCGCGGCTGTAGCTATTCTACAAAAGTTGGAATCTTTTATCTGATCTCAACAAAGCGAGCGTTCAATATTTACATACATAAGGGAACCATTTTAAAAGGATAAAAGAGAGCAATAGAAAACGCTTAAATTACCAAATCCAACGAATGTATAGAAAACATCATTTCTAGATAACTTTACAATGACAAAACAACGGTCTTTTTGAAAATGTTAATTACTAAATGGAAAGCAGTAAAGATCTCTCCTTTCTGTTCGAGTTTTTTGATTTAATAAAATTGAATTCATCTTGATCCCTTAATCGCCAGCGACTTAAAGCGACCAACGATCCTGTAACATAAGCATTGCTCTTATAGAATTAAACTGAGTAGAATGGCGACGACAAAACCCGAAACGCTCGGCGGACCAGCTCTAGTATGTTAAGAATAATTGTTTTAAAAACAAAAACAACAAATTCTTAGATTTTAGTTTTATGAATGAACTTGAACTTACTAAGACAAAACACTTGGGTCGAAGAGGCGGAAAACTTGCTGTTTACGTCTTCGCAACAATACACGTTTTTCTCATTCTCGTTCTGCTAGTAAAACAGTGAATGCCTCCAGCTGAAAAACGTTTAAAACATTCAATACTCAAATACACAAAAAAGAAATAAAACGCTTGACGTTAATCTAAGTACAGGAAAGTAGATTCAAAAACAGTTTTCAATAACGGCTGTACAATACTGAATCCGGTGTACATTCAACATAACATCAACAAATTAATATGATGATAACTGCACATAAGGGTCTGGAGTTTTGAGTTTACGAAGAGAAGCAAGCAGAACTGATAGATAATCAATCAGTCACCTTGCACCATATCCAAGAACGGAATTTTAAGTTGGCCAACACAAAAGCATAATGAAATTGTATAAAAATTAAAAGACACATCCTATCGACCAAACACAAATTACTCGAGAACAGCGCGAAGCACTACAACAAAAGACGATTAGGTGTTAGTATAGAAAGCCTTATAGAAAGGGATAACAGAATACTCCATACACCGACAGGCATGACCTGAAATCGTCGAAACACGATATCTTTAATTCAATTTGGTACTGTACAAAGAAGAACAAACTCTATCACTCCCATTCCTGCTACGAGAAGCTCAGGCTTGCGTCTACTTGAACAGCTTATAGCAATTGGAAATGAAGAACAAACAACCCGAGTAAACAGCAGACTAGAATAAGAATTCCCAACCCTTATCCGTTTGGAGGAAACCTCTTCACATATCTTGACTACCTGACTACAGCTCCAGTAAACACGCATTCCTCGTATGAAATTGCGACGAGGTTTCCAAAAAACCAATGTAAAATGAACAAGCTGCAGTAGACAGAGCTCAGTTACAGTATCAGAATAACAAGCCAATCACACAAAGAGCAGTTCCTGTTTGTTTACACACGAAACCGCGAATAGATTGTTAAAGGAAAGCAAAAACACCACCTAGCTTGTTGACTGAAGATGTCTGCTGGCGAGAAAACGAGACATAGCAAAAGCCTGATCATAATTTCTCATTTCAATACTCACATTTACTGTTCTCTGTGGTTGTGAGTCCTTGTTGGAATCTAGTCTTCCAGCAACGAGTGATGAGCGACTTGGTTAATTCTTAGCCTTAGGACTAGAACTGACGACGCGAGTTAGAATACTTGCACAGCCAAGCTGGTAACACAGAGTAAAGTCCGGATCAACTCTGCCCATAAAACGACATGAAAATCTGCTCGCTCTTTTGCAAATGTTGCACCAAGGAGGGCTAAGTAATTTTATAGTGGCGTTTTCGATAACAAACACAACAACATGTTGGAATAGAGGGTTCTTGCAGAAGCTATTTAATTACGAAATGCGTGTGTGCAAACGAACTTGATATTCCTAAGGGTCAATTAGCATAATTATGGAACACGCGGATTTCTAAGTGCAGGGTTGTTTTGTACTGCCGAACACGGATGCCGATAAAACTGTCGCAGGTCAAAGCACAGAAAAACATTCAATGGCATTTGTTCAAATAAATCGAGTAAGTGGTCTACTAAAAGCTCGCCAGTCATCATCAAGACGGATCGCAGAAACATAGGACGCGATTAAAATCAGTTTCAATTACTTGAGGCGCTGACAAGTTTAAAAAGCGAACAGAGAAAAAAAACTCACGCTATGTCACCAAGAACGACAACAACAAAACAGGGTTTTGTATTTCGATAACAAAAATTAGAGTACTAGAGACGTTCAGTAACAATGAAAATGTCTTTCAAACTCAAAATTGCACACGAATACAAGCCAGTTCGGAAGCTCGTTATCTCAACCTTGACACGATTTTAATTAAGTAATCTTCTTTGAGTGAAGGCCAATAAATCGTTGAAATATCTGAGAATGTTGACCTTAAAATATGCATTACGTGAAGTAAATTATTTCATAGGGTGCAACAGTACAATTTTTTCTGACTGTCAGGTTTTAACGCGCGTTCAGAATACCAGCAGCGCAGAGGTTGGAATGAACTTTATAATCTTAAACTACATGAAAATGTGTTTAAAATCACATATATTTAACTTACGAAACGGCGATAAAGAGAGGTTTGGATGGGTGTCTTAAGGAAAGTCTTGATTCTGCTTCAAAAACGAGCCATTAGTTCAAAGGATAACACAGAAGAACACCACAAAACATCTTAAAACTACATCAGTGTCAGGTATCACGCATTTCCTTCAGAGTTTTTCAAAGTCGACGTTACCATATTTGACGAATTAACACTAAGTATTTCATACTAGGTATAAGGTCTTAAGCAAAATATATATTCACTTCAACTGGTTCCAAAACTAGGACTTTCTTGGTCAGGTAATGTGATAAGGAATAAAACGCATATCTTGTAAAAGAAAATGGCATTCTTCGACAATGACTTAAACTACTTTAAAACGTCATATTTGTAACCTTACCGAGCAATAGTGATTGATAGCAATTTCCTTTGATAATACGTTTATACTTTCTTCTTGTAAACTTTCCCAGCGATTCGATTCACTGTTTACCCTGTCAACTCTGTAATTTTTCCACTGATTAGGTAATCCGCAAGCAAACTCAGCAGGCAAATCTTGATAGGAAAACAACAGGTGATTCTGGCATTTCCGAAGTCTTTTTATTTTAAGATTATGAGTAACTTAGTCTTGCCGTAGAGGAAGTGAGGTCAACAAAAAGAATCACATGAAGAAGAAAAAAACTTAAATTTTCCGCTCAACTACCACTTAATTCTAGTTGAATGACGAACCTTTGACGCAAATATTGGGACAATGGACCAAATATTTTAAAATCCGGTCAGTTTGTCCAGATCATTTTTGAAAATTTCCCGGAGACTTTGAGTAATCTCGTTATAAAACAAAAACCCATATTAATCTTAATAAGATTTAGGAAGCTTTGATCATGAACCATGAAAAAAAGGGTTCCTGTAGCTAACAAGTACGTAGTATAATTTTAAAGACCTTTCCAATTCTTTTTAAGACCAAAATAGGAAAATTATTTTTTTTAAAAAAAGTTACTTTCAGTTACCAATCAATTCTTGACCACCAACTTGACATTAAATGTGACGAGAAAAAAGTAAAAATTTGCTCCATCGCTGAAAGATAACTCGGTGTTTTTACAAGAACTATTTTGAACCCTCTTCCTTTAAGGCTTTCCAAATTTTAGATCTTTTTTAGGGCCTTTTAAACCAAAAACAACATTTTTTAAACACTTTTTTGTCGATTTTTTTTAAATACCTTTTAAAGACTTTGAAAAACAAAATCAAAATAAACTGTTAATAATAAGAGTTTTTAAAAATTCGCAGGAACCCCGAAAGAGCGTCACGGTTCTAACGAGGATAGCAATTGATAAAGGTGAATTTAAATCATCAATATTTGGTTAAGAGACTAGCTGGTTTAGTTTCTGTATAGTATTTTTATTCTAGGTTAGATTTTCGAATCTAGAACATCTGTGGAAAGTCAAGAAAACGCCATTGAATAGTCTATAACCAATTTAAGCTGAAAATCTTTACAGCAGCTCGAAAAGTAAAGGAGATTTTTACGGGAACTTGAAAAAGTGTTGACAGTTCATCGTTCCGGATTACGGTTCTCTTTTCTATAGCAACGCCGCGAAGGAAACTCGATATAAGACGTAAACGCCAGGGTCTGCCTTGTAAAGAGTACACAGGGGGAAGATTTCTACATTCATCGAAGATAAACATAAAGCTGAAACAGATTTCACACACATCGCTTTAAAATATTTCACAGTTATCAGTTGGTTTTAAACAAGATGTGTGTGCGCAGTGGCCGAGCGGTTAGCGTGTTCGACCGTAGTAATCCAAGGGTTGCGATTAATCTAATAAAATTATCCTTTAGCAGCATGGTATGTTAATATGAAAATACACGATTAAAAGCGATTGCTGCCCAATGCTGCAAATGTAAATGTAAAATCATCTTAAAAACTGAGCTTTCACCGTCAAGCCCCGGTCAGATCACCGAGCTGTGTCCTTGAACAAGACACTTTAACCGAGTTGTTCCAGTCGACTTAGCTGTATAAATGAGTACCAGTTCTGCTGGGGGCTTACCTGCGGTAGGGGGAGTCAAATACTCTCTTCCGCTTAGTACTAAGGAAACCGTTGATATGCGAGGCCTAATGGGCCACTTAGGCTCGAGAAAGGTTTTAATAGCTTAGCTGTATAAAAAAATTCTGCTGAGGGCTTAACTGTCCTGTCTAGGGGAAGTCAAAGGCTCTCATCCGCTTAGCACTACGGAAACCGGAGATTAGCGACGGACTAATGGGCCATTTAGGCTCGAGAAAAGATTTAGCTTAGCTTAAAACAAGACGAATGTTGAAACGAAATTCAAATTAGGATTGTAAACGTGCTCAACAACAGTCATACAGACAGACCGTTCAATGATAACGATGGAGGACCTGAAAGTGATGATGCTAATTAAATTGTGATGGCGCTGCTGATTGTGCTGACAATTGTAGTTTGGGCAGTAGGAAATATTGCGTTAAGTTAAACAAAACGTTACCAGTGTTCGGGCTTCTTTATTGCTTTTTGTTTCACACGTATGTTTTAAAAACGTTATGTTCTTATCCATTGCCGGGCTAAGTTTGACTTTGGTGCAAGGCGAAGAGATAAAACAACGACTCCCTTGAAGTTTGCAGTTAGTGGTCACACGACCACACCCGACACGAAATGATGTTCCGAAATGGAAAGGCGGGTTAACACTAGTTTCAAGGCATAGTTTCAACTTCCCACGTTAAGTACTTCAATAATAGCTGCGAATATAAATCAAAATTCTCCTAAGCAAATGTATACTTTTAAGTAACAGCCATACAGGTCCTTCGAAAATGTCCTATTTTCTGTTGCTTGCCATTTTTAACGTATTTGTCAATAGCCGAAACTTCGCCATTTTACTAATGTCAGCCTGCTTTTTCCATTTGTGGATACTATTTTGTAATAGCACTTGATTTAAGGTAGCTGTCGCCACGTGACGTCCAGCAGCAAAAAATTTATTGACACGATTTTGTTTAGAGAGTATGAGCAAAATAAATTTAATAGACAAATAATTCCATCAAATTTATTGTTTATTCTGTCATCACTTAACTGTTTTACAATTACTAAATCGAGTCTAATTACAATCACTTTTAAAACTTTATAGCTAATTTTCATAAAAGTTCTAATACTAATATCGTTGAAGTATTTATAACTCAAAAAAATTTTAAAATAAATTCTTTCAAAAACTGTCTCAGACAGGATGAGTTATTATCCAACTTCATAAAAACAAACAATTTACATGTCCTCAGAGTAAATACTAGTTTATTATTTTATAAAACTAACAACAGTAATGTACACAAATTTATACAACATAAGCACTAGTGGAGATAGGATGCTACAATAGAAAGCCAGTATAAGCATTTGACGTATAAAATAATGCAGTGGTGTCACTGACTTTCTATTTTCTTAACAATTTTGGCAAAAATTTCGTCTGATGAACATTCTTTGGTCTTCGAACGCTGCCTCGTTTGTTCTAGGTTTTGGGCGAAGAACAGTTAATCGCGAAAACGTTAAAAAGTTAACACTGACTAGTTTCTTTTTTAAATCGTTTACAACGGAACTTTTTACTCCTCATAAAAAGTTCGCGCAATGACAGCTAAGAAAAACATAAGCTGTGTATTTGTAGTTTATCCAACAGAAGTTGTTTTCAGCATCTTGCAAACTAACCTGGGTACAAGAGGGCCGAAAAGGGTTGAGGAGAGAGAGAGAGAGAGGAGGGGACCTGGGTAAAAGAGGTTTGAGAGGGATTGGGAAGAAAGAGGGGAGAGAGAGAAAGAGAAGATGACCTTGGTACAAGAGATCCGAGATGGGTTGGGGAGAGAAAAAGGAGGAGACCTGGTAACAAGAGGTTTGAGACGGGTTGGGAAAACAGAGAGGAGGGGACCTGGGTAAAAGAGGTTTGAGAAAGGTTGGGGTGAGAGAAAAGAGGGGACCTGGGGTATAAGACGACGGTAGGGTTTGGCGAGAGAAAGAGGAAAGATATGGGTACAAGAGGCTTCACAGGAATTGGGGAGAGACAGAGAGGAGGACCAGAGGTCTGAGAGAGGTTGGTAGCTTTTTTGTACTCGGGGTACTTGCAAGCTTTCTTTGGCATTAAATGTTAGTTTATCATAGATCGAACATATCGTCAAACACTGAACACGTGTTATCGAACATACTACATCCACTAGTGCTGCAAAAATATTTAAAAGTAGTATTTTATATTTCAAGTTTTAGCAGTTAAGAAAACAATCTCTATTATCAAACTCTCATTGGACGTTCTAGTTATTTAAGGGTCAATTTGTCAGTCTTAAGTTACGTCAGCTTTTTTTAAACTTCTTACTAGTTATCAAAGTCATTGTAAATATCTGGCAAATTTTTAACGAAATTATTGTCTGGTTTTATCAAATTACATAAAAGCTATTTATAAGAAGAGTTAATTTTAGGTCAATTTATTCAGTTGAACAAGTGTCTTTGTATTTTGTTAAGCAGCACCTTCACTTTGGAAAAAGGTCTTATGAGAACTCGTACAATCAGTTACATGTAAAAATAATAAAAATAAGTATGTTCCTAGACTGAGTTTAACACAGACAAAGTATAACAATGAACAATTCCTTAACATGTTCACCTGGTAGCAAATACGTGGGCACTCAGTGATAGTGTTATAGCAGTTGCAACACAGTGAAACTGTAGGCAATCGGTTCAAAAGAGGCTCAAACTTTTATAACGACAGGGTTGGCAATTAACCCATAAGCTGACTGAAGAGATAGGTTCTAGTGTAACTTCAACCGACTGACAAATTTACCCTTCATTTGCTGGTAAGTACCTCGAGATAGAACGATGGTCCACTAGAACTATAAGACAATCTTAAACCGGCCATAATATGGCAACGTTTCGCATGGCAAGATAAATCCTTTTAAAATCAGAACCACATATATCTAACAAAATATTACCAGCAACGTTCGTCCAGAATCTATTTCAGTAAGGCAAATTCAAACAGATATACCTAACTATAAAATTAAAATTCATTGACCTCAACACGAGGAAATTATTGTTTGATTCAGGTCGTACGTGGTTGCTTCGTAATCATACAGTCACAAGTTCGAGCCCCGGCCAGACCCACTGTGTGGTGTCTTGGAGCAAAGCACTAGAGCCTTAAGCACGAGACGTCCGTGTTGCCACGAAACAAACCGGAAATTGACGCGTACCTTCACCCGTCATGCGGCCGTGGTGATCGTCACGGAGGTGAAAAGCGTCTGGTCGGCCTCCGTGACGATCACCAAGACCGCATGGTGTGTGCAGGTACACGTCAACTACTGATGTTTGATTTCCGGTTGGCAACCGGGATAATACGGACGCCTGGTGCTAAAGGTCTCAAATTGTGTCCTATCCAGGAAGAACCATCAAAGACTCTAAATTATTCGCTTGGCAAGGGGACAAAACCCGGGGATAAACACCGGCTTAATAAACCATGTTGGCTAAAAATATGTCACCAAAAAAAAAATTAGCTTTGCTTAGCAAGGCGACCATAAATATATTTTCTGCAACCAATTTTTTTCCCCATTTATTATATTCAATTCAATTTTTTTCGATTTCATATTTGCGTCATTTATTGGCGTCAGTGCTGAAAATACCGCCAGCAGTTTGAGTGCATGACTGACTGGTAATTGAGGTAAAGGTTTTTCATTCGTCCTAATGGCTACATGTGTTTCCCACGTGTACGGTAGGTGCACAAATAGGTGCAGAAAGAACGAAAATAATGAAAACACGAATACTCTCGCCTTAGTAGATTTTTATAAAGGAAGTGATATCAAATTGCAAGCAACCGAGGTGTTCACATTAACTGATTAAGTGCAATTCATAAACAAAACATCGACATTTTTTTGTCAAGAGAGATGCAAAGAGCGACTCTGTAATACAGTACTAATGTATGCGTTCTCGGTTGACAAGGGAAAAAAATCACAATTTAAAATATTGGGCATCAATCATTATAAATATTTTAATCTGTGTAAGCAAGAAGTAAACTGTTTCTTCTGGTATAGTAGAGCTGGGTAACTCATGAGAGAAAACCAAACAACTTATATTACAGTTGTTTTCATAGTTTTAAGTATAAAAACTTCTGATGAAACAGAAAATACGTTTTTTCAAAAGACTGTATTTGTGATGATTTATTGAAAGTTGTACCGCAAAAATAGAGGGATGTAAAAAGTTCTTTAATTTTACTTTGTGCAATTTTTACTTTGTGCTAGAAGACGTCGCGCCTACGATTTCAAATGTCAGCGGATCGTGACGCGGTTACTCAGCTCTACCTACAGCGTGTTTGGCTCTGGTTGGTCGGTTTCAGTCTCCGTTACCTTGGTCATCATCTATGTTATCCGCTTGGTCCCACTCCTCTGATAAATGGAAGCTGAAAAGCGCATCAGCGTTTTCCATCGGTTGCAACGAGTGTCTCAATATGGACTGCAGTCTCTTCTTGTCTTTAAAGTCTGCAAGTACCAAAAAGAGTCGTTCGTTATCTGTTTTAACAAGTTAGCAATAGTTCTAAATGAATTCATATAGAAATTTGCAATTTGGTTGTAAAGTTAGAAAGAATGTGCTCCACAAACTGAATGCCCAGAATAATTCTGAGTCACTGACGGGAATCGAACCCGTTACCCTCTGATTACCGGTCAGATGCTCTACCCACAGAACTACAGAGACTGACATTAGGAAAACTTACCTAGTGATTCGACTCCCCATGTGAGTTTCTGTAGCTCAGTGGGTAGAGCATCTGACCGGTAATTGAACTGTTGCGGATTTGATTTCCGTCAGAGACTCAGAATTTTTTCTGAGCATAAACTTGTTGAGTTCTTTATTTCTAAGTTAGCAATAACTGTGTCAGTCAAAAATTTGTTTGCGCACAAGCTAGCACGTTTTAAAACCAATTACTACAACATGGAAGACAATATTACGATCTGATGGGGCCATTTACAAGAAATGGCAGAGAACCGGGTAAGAGGTGAGGAGAAGGCGAAGGCCACTAGAAGAAGGAAAAAAGAACAGCCTCTATAATATACATGATAGGTTGGGTGGAGAGTAAAGCACAGTAGACGCACAATGCTCTGTTTATTTTCTGTTCTCGTTGTTTTATTCAGCTCTACTGAGCCGAAACAGTTAGGTTTATTAAAAAAATGACAACTAATATTTTTTTATATTGGTCTGATGGATTGTGGGGCTGGCCATTTGACCATCATAGTACGAACCGGGGGCGGGGCATTTGCCAACGAAAATTGCCCGCTGGGCCGGGTATTTGACTTTTATTCCAAATGCCCGGGGTTGGCCGAGGGTAGATGTTTGCGGCTGGAATTGACTCGCTCATAAGAGGAGAAAATGTATGCCAATAAGCTGATTGGGGACAAAGAAATCATTCATACGCTTGAATACCTGCTACAAAGTCACCAGACGATGAAAAGATGAACTCCACTTTGGCCGAATCTGGAAACCGCTTGTCTGTAAGGACGAAACATAAGGATATTAATTGAAGGTGAATCGAAACTTAACTAACTTATGTTCAACGTCAGTATATCTGCAAACTCTTCTTTTCCTGAGCGAGAAAATACATACACAACACTAAGTGAAACTAAACTCAGTTATGTTCCCTGTATCTGCATACCAGCTTCTCTTGTTCCTAAGCGAGAAAATACATACAC
>JAOBRD020728158.1:0-14253 GCA_027575215.2 Hydrozoanthus sils
GATCTGTGACTTATGCATAATATCCAGACTGTCTATTCTATAAATTTGGCAGCATGTCCTATATGCACTTGTAACCACAAGTAAGTACACAAGTTCACTATATATGGGGTAGCAAATGGCAAATTGGGCAAATTGTTAAAGATATTGTAAAGTTTTTATGTTTGAAATCAAGGAAGTTATTTTAGTACATACGAACAATGATTGGGGTCATGTACTATTACCAAAAGAAAATGCTTTTTAGATTTTGCATCAAAGTTAAAAAAATGTTGTGTTACAGACATTACACAAAATATCATGTTTCCTCAAACATAAGTATTTGACTCCATTTTCCTGTGAATTTTGAAAGATGAGCAAAGTTTTTTTAAAACAGATTTTTTCAGATGTTATTTGAGCTTACATTTTTATTTTTTTTATTTTGAAACAAAAACTGAGTTTTCTTTGGTGAAACTAAATACACCATTACGGACGTTACACTCTGTGACTTTTGAACGATTATATTTGTTATCTGAAGTGTTTTGGGATGTAAAGCACTGGATTTGACTTTTTCTTTTTAAGAAAAGCAAAAGAAATAGTAATTTTAGGAGGAATTATCAAAATTTGATAATGTATCAAAGGAAAAAAATTTGTGTTACAGATGTTACACAAAATACAATGTTTCTTAAATTATATTTATAGTATTTGACTCAATTTTCCTGTTAATTTAAAAAAATTAACAAAGTTTTCTCTAAACAGATTGTTTTGAGATGTTTTTTGAGTCTACTCTTTTAATTTTTTTTCATTTGAAATAAAAACCAAGTTTACTTTGGTAAAATTAACTAACTGTTACGGACGTTACACCCTTTGTTATGGACGTTACACTCTATGACTTTTGAACAATTATAATTATTTGTTATCTGAAGAGTTTTAAGATGTAAAGCACTGGATTTGACTTTTTCTGTTTGAGAAAAGCAAAAGAAGTGGTAATTTAGTGAGACATTATATTTCAAAGACTAGGTCTAGCTTATCAGCTTTCTCAGTTTGCAAGCTTACAAATTATATTATAATACCAATTGATGCAAACAGTTGTGATGTTTCAAACCAAATAAACAATAATTTAGTTACGGAGAAAAATAGTTTTTTATTGGTAAACAGATCATAAGGTTAAAATTTAAGATTCACTTTTACCTAGATTGCATCATTTGAGAAAGTTTCCGACAGTTTGAAATTTTCAACATTTTTTTTGTGTGACTTATGTCTATTTTAGTCAACAATGAAAAAATTTCCTTTTATTATTTCTTTTCTACCTTTTTAGTTAATGGATGTCAATTAATTGTTTTTAGAGAACTAACACGAAGCTATACTAAAGTTTTTTTGAGATCATAGAGTGATCAGTTATTATATATGTTCTTTTTTCATACAATCTTTTTAATTAGTTCAACATCATAGTTTTTTTTGTTAAAAGAGCCATTAGTCTTTGTGGTCAGCAGTTCTTGTATAAGTTATGCTCTTTGTATTGTGCTATACTGATTCCTTTATGACAACATTGACATTGTTTAATTCTTTTAGTGTTGTGTCTTTGGAAAGCTGTGATCCCATTAAGGTCACAAACCATGATAACATTAAGAGGCTTTTTTTTTCTCCTTTGCAAAAGTTAAGAAAGTAGTGACCTTGCAGCTAGCTTTACTGAAAGCTTTAGGTACTTGTAGTACAGTTTACTAAAAATTGAAGGGGTTTCTATTGTAGGTTGAAAGCTTCAACTGTAGATAGTGCTTGGTTTTTTGGTGCTTGAGGGCCCATTGGTTTGAGTTAAAGTCATATCGAGTATGAACATACCAAGTTGCTAGAGTGCAATGTTAGATTAGCAACTTTTAAAACTTAATAATAATTAACCTAGTTTCCACAGTTACACAATTAGTGATTATTATTGACCATTTATTGTTGTCAATATAGTTGTTTGATTATTATTTTAACCAAAGAATTTTTAGCTTATGTTGGCATATCATGATCTAGTACTTAACATCAAGCAAAATGTTTGAAACGTCCTTAACAAAATTTATGTAACGTCCGTAATGCTGTTTGTAGAGAACAGAACAAGATTTTCACAAATTTTCTTCACAAATATTTCTATGATGAGAAAAACAATAAATTCTATTGGTTGATCGATCAAAAAAAATTTTTTCAGTGCAGCAAGATTAAAAAATCTCACTTTTTGGTGCAAAAATCTTGTAACGCCCGTAAAGGATTTTCAACCCCCAATTTTTTTTTGGTTTCTTAAAAACCTGAAATTAATTTTTCATTTGCATTCTTTGATTGTTTGCTTGCAAATGATGTGAAAAGTTTTTAGATATCAGTCATTTTCTTTTTAAATTAATTTTTGAATTTCAAGTTTGTCCTTCTCTGCCCCATTTTCAACTTCAAAGTTAGAACAACTTTAAAGCCCTAACAGTACCCCCCCTAGGGAACATATGGTTTACCCACACAAATTTTATAACAATTGAAGTTTGGGTTTGTCATAAAAGACACTCTCATGTGAAATTGCCCAATTACAGCTAGTTCTCATCATTTTTTTTATCATGTCTCGAGGTCTCATTTTTTTTTTCTTGTCTCACAGTGTTGGCTCTTCTCACAAAATGGCTTGCATTTTTTTTTCATCATTTCCACCCCAGAGGGAGAGGGGGGGATAGATAATCCCTATATTGGGCTGGTAGGTATGACCACCGTACAGTATTTTTTTTTAGGAGTTAAAATTGTCAGTCCGGTAGTTTTTAGGGGTTGTTAAAAACAGGCATTCTGGAATTCCGCGGTCCCGCGATTTTGTGGAAATTCGTGGAATCTCTGACGAATCACGGAATTGAGTTTAAATCGTGGAATTTGCGGAATTTTGTCTCTTACAAGCTTTATATTAGAAATATATGTCATTTACTTGTGTTAAATTTACTCAGATTAAAAATTTCCCCATGAGAAATGAGATATTTTGAAATTGTAAATGAAGGCAAATGTAATTTGTTGAAAAAATCAAGTCAAATAATGGTGCAAATGCAATGTTAAGGTGATTTGCGATCTGATCTCATTATGAGTTGTTACATCTGTTAATATTAAGAAATAAAATGGAATGCAATGCAATGTTGATCGATAACTTTTGAATGTCAAACGAAATTGACTGCTTAACCCTGAAATGTACAGTTATAAAAATTATTTAATTTTGTTGAGGTATAAAAGATATTAAAGTCTGCCAAGTATATGTCCGCAAATATTGACAATTGGTAGGCTCTTGTTTTAGCATGTTGAAAATTGTTTTGTTTGCTTTTATTATTGAACAACACTGTGCCAATAAAAAACTGTTAGCTTTATAAAATTAAGTCTTCTGTTATTTATTTGAGCTTTCTGCAAAAGATCTTCTTTTTATTGCTGTATAAACTAGTTGTTTTTGTCCGCGGAATTTGGATTTTTTACTGTGGAATTTCTACTTTTGGCCGCGGAATTGGGTGGAAAATTTCCATGGATTTTTGGATTTTTTTCTGCGGAATTCCGGAACGCCTGGTTATGACTGAAACCATGAGACAGTCCACGACGAACAATCCCATTGAGAAACTTCAATGTTCTTGACTTAAAATAATGGCCAATCATGGGACAATCTCTGGTCAGAATGGTGACTTGACTGGGCAAGAAGTTCCATTGCTGGTCATGTTGACCGGTCACACATATTCTACTTTTTTTAAAAAACTTTCAGAACTTGAATAAACTTTTGTAAGATCATTATTAAATGGTAGACAAAGCAGCTAAATGTTGTATGTATTCAGTAAAATTAGATTTTCAGTTTGCCAAATATACAAATAAAGGGTATTTGTGAAATCAAGGTTAGTGAAATTCAATCACTTTTACTTAAGTGCATTTTGTTGACAAAAAGTGCTTTATATAAATGGTCTAGAGTGCATTTTGACATTTTTACTGTATAATTGATATTTTTGGGTTTAAAAACATAAATTCATATTTTTTCATAATGTTGACCAGCCAAAAATGAGACATGTCCAACTAAATCAGTTTGCCCGGTCAGCATGACTGGCCTCCATACAAAAACCATTTAAAGCCTTGCTTTGCTCCTGTTGTTGTCAACTGCATGAACCATGGGTCCTTACAACTTAATCTGTGATAGTCTTGTACATATGAAACTCTTATATTGGGATTAGTTTATGCTTATACTTTCATTTTTGCAGTCACAAATCAAGAGTGAAAGGGCATTTGAAGCTAAAACTAAGCTTTATTTCAGATGAAGCTTCAGGTATGAAGTTATAGTTTTAAACCTGATATAATCTTGTTTAAACAGTCCAAAATGGCTTTTAAAAATAATGGTGTTCAAACTAAATGTGGGATCAATTTTTTGTTGTAAAAAGAGGGCTAGATTTTGATATTTTGGACAGTGACTAAGGGGTTGTTAGTCATGAAATTTACTGTTTTCTTTGTTTTTTAGCCTCAAATGTAGATGCCCAGTCAACTCAGTCTGATGGTTCATTACCATCAGCACCACCGGCTGCTGCTGCACAGGTGAGAAGAGCAAATACACTGAGCTCTCTTCAAAAGGTCCTTGACTTAAGATTGGTCAAAAGTACTTTAATACTGACAATTATAATACTTGTAAGTTCTACATTCTGTTAATCGATCGATTAAAAAAGGATGTAGCTCAGCTGTTTATTTGTGCCCACCAAGTATAGGATTAATTTTTCAACATTTTGCATAAAAATAATATTTAAAGCTAATAATAATATTGACTTTTGCAACATAAGGCTAAAGGCTAAACCAAATTATTTGTTGGGGCTCTGACTTTTTTCGAATTATTTCAGGTCGGTTGGTTGGAAAAAAAATGAAATTTAATATATATATATATATAAAATTTCATTTTTTATATATTATATTACACTTATTATCTTATATTTGCATTATATATATATATAACGCAAATATAAGATAATAAGTTGAAGACTTCAGCTGTAAAAGTGCTCAATAGATAAACTAGAGCAATAATGAAGATTTGTAGAGTTGGATTATTTGGTCGAAGACATTTATTGCTACTCGAGTTTTATGCCTCTTGTGAAGCAATCATCAGGCAACTGTCAAAGTTAACGGATACATAGGAATATATACAAAATTTGAAAATACAGAACAATGCCTATGGCGTTACATGGAGAGATATGATTGGTTAAGTTAAACAAGCACAGTCATTAGCATAAACTTCTTAGAATGTCTACAAGTAGATATCAGTTCGTTTCTAATGTTAAGTGTTGACATTTCAGGTCTACATATAAAGAAATATTTCTCCCATAAACACAAATTACACCTCTTGTTTACACTTGAATATGATTTGGGCCTGTTTTATCTTATGCCATTTGATGTTAAACATAAATTTTTTATCTTTCAGGCTCCAAATATATTTTTACTTAATTCTGTTACATGCCTGTATTGCTTGTTCTTAATTGAGCATACATGGTTTCTATATCTCAACTTGAAAGTTGTGTCACAAAGCCCAATGTATGTTTCTCTCGAGGTTGATGTCATGACCTCGGCCTGGTAAATCATGTTTTGGTCATTACAATTTCTGTTCATGGGGCAAGTGCTTGAATTCTGGCAGTTACAATTACTATAATTGGTGGTATCAGATTTAATTTGAGCTTTATTGTGGTTGGAAATGATTGGTTTGATATTACAGGCATGCAACAAAGATGAATATTTGCACAAACATAAACATAATTCAAAATATTTTGTATTATACAGGGTAATGCACAATCCCTTCCAGATGTTGAAGAGCCGGCCACTTCTAATGTGTTTGTTCAGCCTCCTCTCCCTGCTGGATGGGAGGAGAGACAGGTGAGAGCCACATTGCTAAAGAGATGGGCTCTGAACAAGGGGGAAAAACAACCCTAGAAACAAGATCATGTTGGAAATGATAAATACTTTAGATTTGAATAAGGGCTTTGCTAGACTAGGAATAAAACAACCAAAAAGGTAATACAGCAAATGCTTTAGTTCAAAATAAGCAAAGAAAGAAAAACCCACCAATATCAACCGTGTCTTTTGTCCAAATAATTGGACTGAACTTTCAAGGTTTTGTGATGTATGATAATTATTAACCGCTAGACCTCATATCAAGCTTGCCTTATCTTAATTATTTGTTTTGGTAACTCATCACATTTTTTACTTCATGTAGAATAAAGATTAAATATATTAATTTCCTAATTTCTAATACTTTGAAGTGCATACTTTATTTTTATCATGCTTTCATTTTGTTATAGGCTGTTTGATGTTTTGAAAATCTTCCTTCCCCCCCTCCCCATTTCCTCCCTACAAAATTTTAAATCTCTTCCTTTCATAGTAGATTAAACCCACCCTATCCTTGCTAGAAAATGAAAAAAGACCCAAAGTTTAAAAACTAATGTCTTTTATAGGATGCAAATGGAAGGTCATATTATCTTGACCATAGCACCAGAACAACCTCATGGATTAGACCCAGAAGGTGAGCCAAGCACTGACCCCCCTCCCTTCCCCCCTAATTGTTAGGTTGGGCCTCCCAACAATTTTCTGGTTAACACCAGAAACTTTGAATAGGAATTTCAGATTTTATTGTGAACTACTACAATTTTCCCTGTGCCCCCTATAAATATAGTTGCATCCACTGTCCATGTCCTGTTATCTACCTTGCAATATTTTTTTTATATTTCAGTTTCTATTCCAGCAGAAAAACTCAATTTTTGCTTCCGGTTTTCTGTTTACTTTCCATATATGGTTGGTTAGGCCTCTCGAAGCCAATCAGGGAAGTGAATTCATGGCTTTTTTGCTTCCGGTATTAGTGGTGTTCCATAATTATATGTTGTTTCAACCACTGTAGGCCAGTCAACTTCTGCGTATGGTTTGTTTGTTGGTTTCCTTTGTCGAACGTGCAATCAGCGCGAGTGGTCTTTGAGAGAAAGGTTAAATAAGGTACAAATAATGCATCAAATTCACAGCAAGGAAGCTTTCATCAAGCATCTGAAAGTTTCAACTAGCTTTCGAGAGGAAGGCAGTGTGCTTTTATGGCTTTTTCTTCTTTCAGTTATTGATTGAATTCACAGCATGTTAATTTGAACAATTTAGTATTTACCCTTGCATGCCTCGATAATCAGGCAGCACTTCATTCTTTTTAGGAACTATTAGTTATTCTTATTTAATGTTTTAAGGACAGCTTTTTCTCTTGATTTTTAGCGAGAGCAGTCATACACAACATGAGCAAGCTCTGGCTCGATCAGAAGCTCAGCGAGTTAGAAATTTCCGAATAAGGCGTCACTTAAGTGTGGACGAAACTGAGCAACAGTCTGGTCAGGGAAGAGGAGATGTGGTATGGAGACTGTATATTATCATTAGTCTCTCAAACAGCCATTTACAACGATACTGCATTTGTTAAATACAAAGACATATTATGATAAGTTTCTGCTATGGTCTGCATAGAAGTTTTGCTTTAAATGTTAAGACAAGATTTTCTCATAAAGTGAAATCATTTCTATGCTTTTGTAGTGTGTCACTGGTAGAGTACTACACCCTACACGTACTTCATTTCAGTTCCAATTGTGTTTGCGAATTCTCTAGGCTAAAGCTCTTTATTGAATAACTTTGGGTGAAGATTACTCTTTGTAACAGAATAAATAAAAACGATCTCTGGATTAAATTTAAAATGCAGAAGCTTTCTTACTACAGCCTTGATAAAGGCCGTAGTAAGAGAGCAAAAGCTTCTGCGTTTTAAATTTAATCCAGAGATCGTTTTTATTTATTCTGTTACAAAGAGTAAGATTTTACCTGGATGCTCTTCCATTTTTAAACATTACTTTTTATCTTTCATCTACCTTGTTTTTTCCTTTTTAAATGTTGTATTTTTTATATAATTATGTGTTATGTAAGGAGAAGTTAGATGTTGATAACTGACTGGGACTAAAAGTGGCACTGGTTGTCCCTTCACTCATATGTTCAAACTTGCAACCCAATTCTTAGGCTGCATCATCAGAAGCAATACCTGAAAATGAGGTATGTTTGGCTTTTTTTCATCCTTGTCGTGCCTATATAAAAAGAAAGTTAATTTTGTCTTCCACTCAAAAAACGTTTTTTCATGAGAAGGGCCCCAATTTCTTGTCTGGTATAAATCTGATCAGATCATAGTTCATCACACACTTATTTGCAATGCCCAATAGCCAAATTGCAAGAACTCTGCTCCACTTGTCACATACTTGCAGTTTCACTTTCCATTGGCTGGTGTATTAAACCTAGTAATTCAGACAAATTGTTTGTCATTGCTAACACTAGCTAAAAATGTTATATATACTTGCCTCTAGAGGGACAAAATTGACAGAAATATTTGTCAGACTCTGAAGTGTTGTTAGATTGATGACATTTTTTTCAAAAGAATGTTCTTTTTCACCATGGTAGTCAGCTATGTTTGATCCATTTCCCATTTTGGAACTTTGGAAGCCCCTTTTCTCTCAAAGTATTCTATATGTCACGCTAAAACATTCAATTGTTTCTCACTTTGCAATACTCTATCAAATTTTGGACTCATTTTGTCTCAATGTTGAAGTTTGATTTATGTTAATGAGGAAAATGTAAACAATGGTCTGCCTATATGGGCTGGAACTGAAAAGTTTAAAAAAAGTGTTTTACAATTGTGTTAACCATGTTTTTACAATTTTTGATAGACCATCACTGATGAAGGGTATAACCCTCTCATGGAACCACTGCCGCCTGGCTGGGCAATGCAAAGAGCAACAAGTGGAAGAATATTTTTCATTGATCACAATTCAAGAATGACAACATGGGTTAGATTGAAACGATTTTTGTTTGACCATATAACTATAGTTAACACTTATATGGCATGATCCAATCTGAATGAATCATAGTTAATTTGATTCATAGTAATGTGTGTACTTAGATATCTCAGTGTGTCAGTATTTCCAGTACCTGCTTTATGTAGGTTCCCTCCGTCCTTATAGCTGTAGCCTCAAAGATGAAAAGCCCTATCGAGAGTGTCCGTAAACTTCTGAAAAAGATGGCTGCTGTATAATTTACCACATTGCTCTGTGAACCTTACATCGCTAATACACCTTTTGCTGTTCAACACAAAATGTACATTCATTTACGCCAACCGTTGAAACTATATAGCGAACAAACGTTCATTAGCACTTTCACGAACTTCATTTACGTGAACAAACATTCAATAATCCTATTTGCATTGTACCAACATTCAAATAGCATTAACAGACAAACAGTTGCACCTTTGAACAATCAAAGGTAACAAGTTTACTCTCAATCTCGCAAAAGAAAGATCAATAACACCAATTGAAAATCAATTGCATAGTATGACAATCAATGGCGTGTTAGAGACATACAATTGTGCAACTTGCATAGAGACCTATAATCAATTGTACTTTTATACAATCGTTTACATGAATAGTTAACCATTAAAGTGAACTGAAAAACATTGTGTAGTAACAGCAATCAACTACATATTTATGTTCATGATTTTCCTTTCGTGAGATTGAAAGTATACTTTTTACCTTTGACTGTCCAAAGATGCAATTGTTCGCCTGTAGATGCTATTGAATGTTGGTACAATGTAAATAGTGTTATTGAAAGTTTGTTCGTGTTAATGAAGTTTATGAAAGTGCTAATGAATGCTGATTCACTGTATAGTTCCTACTAACAGTTGGTAAAACTCTTCCTTGTACTAACAACACTGTGTATGTCAAATTTGAGTGTTACAAGATCTTGCTGTGCGTTTTTATGAGCAATTTTAGACGTTAATGCGTTAGGAATCATATGTAAATGTACTGGTCGCCATCTTTTTTGCTACGGCCAATAATTGTGTTAGTGTAACATTGTTTTCAGTGAATATGCTTTTTTTTACGTTCTTGATTATTATTTCATAGTGACATTGAATCTGAAAGGTTTTTAGTCCTGATACTTTTGATAATAAAAATTTGGGTATGAAATTTAAAAAAGGGCATCAAAACAATGATTTTCAAGATGTTAATCCTTGTTCTGCTAAATTTTTGAAAAATAAAATCATAAAATCTCAAAATTACAAACTTCATAATTTGTTGAAGCAATGGACATTTTCAGAATCTACCTGTTAAGACAAAGAAAATGAATGGTCACTTTGTAGATTTTCAATGAGTGGTTTTAAAGTTAAAACATTTTTTAGTTTATGTGAAACCGTGTTTTAGCAGGATGAGGGTTAAAAGAATGAAGTTATTTTTTTATTTAGGTTTGTGGGTTTGATTGTTAGTGTAGGTAATCGTAGGGGCCTAGTAAAATTAAGGATTAATTTCACGAGTGTTTTCAACTTTTTCCAAAATCGCCCCAGTTGCTTTGTGATGAGGGCAATTTGGAAAAAATTGAAAACACAAGTGATATTAATCCTAAATTTTATGAGGAACCAGGCGATTACATGTTTATAACATCGAGGCAAAATTCTTAAATCTGACCGACGAGAAAGCGTTGCATAACTTAACTCATTTCTCCAAAATGAAACAAAATCCTTGCAACCTCTGAAAACATTCGGAAATCTTCGGAAGATGTTTGAAATTGTTTTTAAGGCATTTTTATGATTTTTAAAAAAGATTTGGAAAATCTTAGGAAGTGTTCGGAAACGTTCGGAAATCTTCGGAAACTTTCGAAGAAAAAGTTTTTAAGATATTTTTGAGACTTTTCAAAATCTTCGGAAAATCTTCGGAAATTTTCAGAAGTGTACCAGCGACCAATCAGCGCTAAGTCATTTTTGCTCAGAATTAAGAAAAAATGCCCCTGCTGTTATCCAATCAGCTCAAAGTAATTTTGCCCTCTATGTTATAAACAGAATAAAAGATTTTTTAGTTAATAATTTTGTTTGAGATGAAAAGACGATAATACCTAGTGAGTGAGACAGAGAGCGAATGCTTTTTGACAGAACAAATGCAGTCACAACTAAGCTAGAACAATTTTGTGCCTTATCGGTAGTATGATCCACGACTGACATATGCTGCAGGACAGACACCAACTGGTAGTAGCAGTATGTCTCCAGAAGTAAGCCGTCGAAACCAACTTGGTCCGTTACCGGTAGGTTGAGTATTAATCTCTTTTTGATAAAAAAGGTTCTTCTTGTTCAAAGAGCCTCTTCTCCCGAGAGACAAGATGTACAGATAAATATCTGAGAACAGAGTAGGAGAATTGAGAGGTAGAAAATATACCCCTCCCAGTCCTTACACCTGCTCAACCCAGTATCTTCTCTCTTCTACCCGTGCACTTTCTCTCATATGATTAAACGTAATTTCCGGACTAGAGATTTCTAAAATGCATGTGCACTATGTGTGCAGTATAAGATAAGACGTGGATTGAAAACATAGTGTAGTGCAGCTCAATTTTTCATTGTAAACTACAGTTGAATATGTTACTTCTAGCAGAGAGGTTGGTGCAGTGGTGGGCCTTCCAATCCTGAGGCCCTCGGTTGGATTCCCAACTTAGTCGAAGGTTCAGTATTTGGGTGACTTTCTTTCCCACTAAAGTTCACTCAGCTTTCAATCTTTCCGGGGTCAGTTAATTTGAGTATCAGCATACATGAACCGCTTTGAAGCTGTTGCCAGAGGCATGTATGTACAGTATGCTTTCAGTCTGTCGGGAGGGGGAAACTGATTGTTTTAGAGCGCCTTTGAGCATTCACGTGAAAACTGCAATACATAAATGCACCACTTCACGTAAGATAACTTCATCACTTAGTGTGCTTTAATTTATTTCAATAAAACAGGATGGATGGGAAGAAAGGGTTCACCAAGATGGCAGAATCTTCTACATCGATCACAACACCAGATCGACACAGTGGGAGGATCCTAGAATACAGAAAACTGATAAACCAGCCCAGGTATGTATTTAGTGGTAGGCGTTGAATATCAAGGATCCTTGATAAACCAGCCCAGTTATAGAGATAGGCATTAATTATAGGAGGATTCAAGAATACAGAAAACTGATAAACTAGCCCGGGTATGTACAGTATTTAGTGGTAGGCGTTAGATATAGGAGGATCCTTGATAAACAAGCCCAGCTATAGAGATAGGCGTTAATTATAGGAGGATTCAATAACACAGAAAACTGATAGGAAACTAGCCCAGGTATGTACAGTGTTTAGTGGTAGACGTTAAATATAGGAGGACCCTTGATAGACCAGCCCAGCTATAGAGATAGGCGTTAATTATAGGAGGATCCTTGAAAACCAGTCCAGCTATAGAGATAGGTGTTAATTATAGGAGGATTCAATAATACAGAAAACTGATAAACTAGCCCAGGTATGTACAGTGTTTAGTGGTAGGCATTAAATACAGGAGGACCCTTGATAGACCAGCCCAGCTATAGAGATAGGCGTTAATTATAGGAGGATTATAGAATACAGAAAACTGATAAACCAGCTCAGGTATTTGGTTTAGTTTCTTTTGGTTTACACTTGCTGGTAAAACGCTCACAACCGAATCTTTTGTCAACAGGCTGTCCCATACTCAAGAGACTACAAGAGGAAGTGTGATTACTTCAGATCAAAATTGAAAAGACCAGTAAGTTGTTTGTTTCCCTGTTTGCTGCATAGCAAGATTCTAAAGTGCTGTATGTTTATAGAGAACATAGACAACTGTACATATTTGTAGATAGAATAGGGAATACGGTAAATGTAGAAAGAATAGAGAACTCTGTAGGTGTCGAGAAAACCTTCAGCAAATAAATAAGTTTTTGGTGATTTTCAGGTTTTAATGTTTGTAGTGTTTAATTTTTGTAGAAGAAGACATGTTATTTCTCAGGGGAATCAATATTTGCAAATTACACAAAATTTTCACATTGAAGAATAACTTTAGTATTGAAGGTTCTTTATATATGTGCGTTTGTCGTTTTTCGATTAGTAACTGTCGTTTTTCAAGATCATTGCATGTTTAATGTACAATCTGTTCCTTGTCTTTTGAAAAACTGCAAGTACAACTTCAGAATCTGTTAAATTGCGAGTTTACTATTTTTGCGGTTGTAAATTATCTGCGATGCATTGATTATCGCCAATTCCATAAAAATTCGGAAAAAAATGCAGGAACTGAACTCCATAAGTTTTTTTGTTATACGGTAGCTATTATTAGTGCTTTTAATTGGAATGATGTTGATCAGGGGCTGGGGGGCCTGCACCCCCATCCCCCAAAGTTAAGAAAAATATAAGAGAATGTAAGAGAAAGGGTGCGGTCAGCCCCGTCCAATTTTTCTCACGTTTTTGCAACTGTGCCCCTCCCCCAATATTTGAACCCGTGCTACAGCTCTGTTGATATTTTTAGAAAGATAATTTTGCTTTCTTGCTTTCACAGAGTAATGTCCCAAACAAGTACGAAATTCATCTTCGCCGAACGAACTTACTGGAAGACTCTTTCCGTGCCGTGTTTCTAAGTGTAACAAACTCTGACTTACTAAAAACAAGGCTTTGGATTGTGTTTGATGGGGAAACAGGACTAGACTATGGTGGACTGCAAAGGTATGTCATAGATACCCACTGGCTCACTCAGTCACTCACTTACTCATTCTCTCAATCACTCATCACAGTTGCTAATAATAATAAACGTTTGTTTGCTTTGCAGAAATTGTATGCGGTGTACTTTGCATATAATTCTAGTTATGAATCACGCACGTACTTCCTAACTAACCCACTCGCATCCTCACTGACTCTTTCACTTGTTTGCACTTTCATTCTCCCAACTACTCACGTACTGACTGATTCACTTGCTTTTTCATTCCTTCAATTACTCAAGTACTGACTTACTCACTTGCACTTTCATTCTCTCATCTACTGAAGTACTGATTCACTCACAAACCCACTGAATCATCACTCACTCACACACTCGCTCATTCGTAAGTCTTTCACTCTCTCAACTACTTTCTTACTAACTGACTGATTCACTCACTCACAGGGTCTTTCACTTTCTTTTCTTGGGGATTTTTAAGTATAGGCAATGGAATAGTTTTTATCCTTTTGGATACGCAAAATTGCGTTTTTGTGTACTTAAGATACAATGGATAAGTCTATAGAAGTTACCATAGTTAAGACTAAAGTTGTACCATTGATTGCAGGGAGTGGTTCTACCTGCTGTCAAAGGAAGTGTTTAATCCGTACTATGGTCTGTTTGAATACTCTGCAAGGTAAAAGTTTCCTGTCAATTTAATACTACGGAAATAAGTTATGAGTTTCAAAACTGATGCGAAACCCTTAAGAGGTTG
>JAOBRD020728267.1:0-14253 GCA_027575215.2 Hydrozoanthus sils
AGTGGTTGTTAAAAGAACGGTCTCTTAGGGTGTGGTTTTTAAGTTAATAGTCTCTAAGGGAGTGGTTGTTAAGGGAACGGTCTCTAAGGGAGTGGTTGTTAAGGGAATGGTCTCTTAGGTCTCTACGTTGGAGTATATGTTATGTGGATGTACAAGTTACTTATATTAACAATATTAATATCTAGCGAGCTAGTCGTCTTTAGCTTACTCGCAGTCGTGGACTGAATTACGAATGATGCAGCTCAACGAGAACGGATCGAAAGCATGCAAAGGCGCAATGGCTGCCGCTAAACGGCCCATGTACGACCACGGAGCACAGCTCCACAACCAGATAGAACTAGCTATGCGCTAGGTGTCGATTTTATTGAGGGAGGAAAACAGGAGTACCCGGAGAAAAACCTTCGAAGTCAGATTGAGATCGACAAATATCTTGTTTCTGCTTGGGTTTTCAGTAATCGGCGCTATCACAACTGCAAGTTTACACTAGAGCTACCGAGTCTCTTTATTCAGTCACAATCACAAGCAACCGCAGGGCGATTGTATTGGTCGCTTGAGTAGTCAAGTGCATGCGTTCAAGCTGTTAGCTGCGCAGTTCTGTAACGTGATAGCAGTGGGACGCGCATCCTGTCGACCGCCCTTAATTAAACCACATCACCGAAAAACGGTTGAGGTAAAAAACTCCATAACTCTTTTGAGAAACTCAGCTTTATGTTTGATTCAACGTTTAAAAAGCAGCTGCTTTCTCCTTTCACCTGCATGCAAAATTTATCTGTTTCCACACGAGTAAGAGTTAACAACCTGGCGCTCAGTTAATGTTTTGATCGTTAATTAAACGTTTATGCTTTATTAAACGGAAGAAGCCGCATTAGAGTTGACGAGTAATGAAGTCTAAAGAGATTGCAATCATCATCTTCCAAGTACAAGGGAAAATTAAACGGATATTACCTAGGATTTGAAAATCATCATTACAGTTTAAAGACACGCCGCTTCAAAGTCCTCGTTATTAATTCACTCTAAATTGACTGAGCGTTAAACTAAAAAAATGTTTTAACTGCTAAAATGGACTGTTGACCAGTCTTTCAGGGTGCTTGGTCAAATCTTAACACTGGACTGAACTGCTTGATTTCTTACATTCCACATGATTAGTGAAAAACCGAGAGAAAGCTAGTTGTTTACGTGTTATTTTGCTCGAAAATATTGGATTGTATTTCCAAGTAATAAAATTATATCTCACAGGCTCAAGAAGAAGAACTGATCATTATCTCGCTACTATCCCGTTGGAAAGATTAAAATGATTCGCAATAAGTTCGGCCTTACTTTGATTTTCCTGAACTTTGTTCATCGCTGATTACTGAGTTGAATATACTCAAACATCTGCAGGTTCTCGAAGCGTTTAATCTTTGTGACGGGACAATACCCTTCCCTATAATAGCAAAACAAAACTAATTTCGTTCTTTCTTTTCAGTCGAATAATTTGGACTCATTAGAGACAGTTATTTTGGGGCTAACTGATAAACTTCGAAATTGTTGAGCCCTTAAAAAACTGCGCGCAGAAAGTTTTTCAAAGTGAAATCGTTTTTGAGCTTTGAGTCGCGGGGATCTTACGCAGTTAGCTGGTCGCCATATTGTTAATAGGAATTTTTACGTAGCAACTATACAAATGCTTCTAATCAATTTTCATAATGAAAATATATTCAGCATATGTAAGTCCAGGAAATAAGCTTTTGGAAATAAATAAACCTTACTTTGAAGTTAAAGATGGAGTAATTACAGTTTATAACTTAGAGAATCCTAAGCTCCGACCATGATTTGATGGGCTACTTGGGCTTACGAAAAACAATCCCAACAAAGTACCTTTTATTTTTTAAATTAAGAACTGTTTTTTTCTTGTGTTATCGTGATAAAAAGGAATGTTTCAATGCCCCCATAAACTTCAATTATCTTTTTTGAAAAGCAACAAAGCAAAATCTTTAAGGTTTTACACACTGTAATTTCATTGCAATTTTAGCCAATTGTCAGCGCAAAAATAGCAATGTTTTTATATTTGTTCATCTGTCCGTGAAACAAACGACACGAAACTGTTTTTTGAGGCAGAATATTTTGATATACTGTACGTTTGAAAAACAATTGTTACAGAATCTGCACATACAAGTCTGTAATACCATTGTAGGTATTATTTTGCAAGTGTTTTTAATGTGGTTAGAAACATAGGCGCGTCGCTGGAATAATAATCAATGATCCCATAATTACAAGCTTAGAAATATTTGAGCCGAGAAAGTTTGTTGCTCCATACATTCTTTCTTTTCATTGTTTTTCCTTTTCTGCTGGAAAATATAAAAAAAAATCAAATGTTCTAACGTTTCTAGGAATAACAAAACATTGTTATTTCAAAATGCTAATTCATTAATGATAATAAAACTGACTATTGAAAAATAATAAGGACGATATGAAAACCTGTGTTCTTTTTCGAATATATAAAATTTTGTTACTTGAGAATATGAGCGTTCTATTCAATATATTTTATTCTGGAATAGAGCAATATAAAATATGCGTCGTAAATCAATCAGTGAGACATATTTGCCAGCCGAGTTACGGCGAATTTATGGTTAACAGCTACATTCCGTAAAAAGTTCACCAAAAATTATCCAGCAAATCAAATATTTGCGAATTCATAAATTTCATGCCTTATTGACAACTTTAATAAAAGTCAATTGTTACTATTGTTAGGTTAAAACCTTGAAACTTCGAGGTATAACAAAATTTATTTTTACTTATGTTTTCTTTGGCTTTAGCCTCATTAGTGATAATAACTCGCGTAATGAAGCAGAACTCGGTTACAATTTATGAGTACAGTTGTTCTACTGAACAAAGCTTAATAAAACCATCGAGACACAAGCATGTACGTATATTTTCGTATTTAAAACTTACATATTTTGTGTTAGATTTAAAGTAAAATTCGAAGAATAAAGGTTATGCAGTTGTTAAGTTTGACCACAAGTTTACAAAACAAAATAATAGCTGATAATTGTATCCGCAAAACTTTCCAAGTAAATAGTTAGGTAAGTCGGTAATTTGACGACCAGTCACTCGCATCGACTTTGCATGCATGCAACACACGAAAAGCCAATAAACAAAACTTACGAAAGTACAACTTATCTTTTTAGTTTTTCTCAGAATTTTTAAATGTCCCATTCTTTAAGACCTGCGTGCGTTCATATAATTGTTGAGTTTTGTACTAAATTTGGTGCATTCCATAAATTTCTTTGAAGATCGAAGAAACAAGCTTCGACTGGGACTTGACATTTGAAAGATGTCGATGACATGGCCATCGCCACTCGGGGCCAACACCACCAATTTGGGTAGGGTATTGAAGCATATAATATCCGAACTTTTCAACATTCTAATTAATTTTTCATTACTCCTTCATCAGTGAATGACTTGTTAAACCTCTTTAAGAACCTAAGCTAACTAATCTGGAAGGCGGAAGCGAGACAAGTTCAGTTGGATTAAAGCCTCAAGCAAAAATAAGTCTTTTAAGTCTCGCTTATTTCGAACGTATATATTAAAATGTCGAAAATGTGCCCGAAAAAAAAGATTGGGCTCACGGATTTGTCTTCGTTTTAGATGGATAACACTCAAGTGTTTTTCTTGAGAAGAAAACATAGAACAGCTTAGAAATGTAAGCGAGCAAACTAGTTTCAACTCCTGGCACTTCGTTGTCTAATTACTAACAAATGTTTTGTCTGTGTAATTGTTTATGGACCCGAGTTCCTGCCTAGAGTCAACGAAAAACATTTTCATGCGCCACCAGAAAGTTAGGACCAAAAGCTTTCATGTACAAAATAGTGGCCTTATTGTACTGCTCAGTCAAAAAATTGTGCTTTACACAACTTCAATTGAGTTTAAAAGACACAGTTTTTCTTGATAACTAGAGAACTCCTTAAATACTTCACTCTCGATTTTACTGCTGTACTGTAACGGGAAAAATAAAACTTTCGTGGAATAAAAAGTTCACTCCTCCCCCCTCTCAAACATAAACCATCTTGGATCCACCGTCATGAAAAGCAGTTTTTTATTATTTTTTTGTATGGTTAAACGAATAGCTAGTGATACATCTTCAAGATGGAAACATAATGAAGTCTTTTACCACTCACGACTACCTCGCAGTTAATTATCCGTTTCATGCGCAACGTTGCAAATAATGGTGCTACCTTTTAACACAGAAAGTGTTAGTGCCGACAACATTTGACCGGCCATTCGATAAAAAGATTCTAACGAAACGCATTCCGCTCCTTGTTATAAATAGACCTGAGGCTGTGGGCTTTTTCTATTATCAAAAGAAACTCGAGTATCAAAAGATTCCTGCTTCGATATTTTTTTTTCTGCTTTCACAGTTTCTCTCGTGATATTTTTACCACAAGCAAGGCATCAGCACTCTATTTAGTCTGTCTGTTGAGTTTCAACAAGACTACCAAAGGCCTTCTCCTTTTTTATATGAAAGCAAACTCAATAAAGAATGATATTATATCAGTGCAGTTTTTGAAGAGAGTGGAAATTCAAATGAGTTGCTACATACATCGATGTTAACTCAGGTCTTGATTTCTGTTAGTTCAAAACAAGTTTCTCATGATATAGCAAGTCGTAATTACCCGCAACACAGGGGGCAGGAAACTTACTGCAGGCTCTCTTCGTGGTGTATGTCGCCCGCACTGCCCTACAACTCTTTCCTGAACAAAACAGTTAAAAAGTCAACTCTTTGACCCTCGCACGCTTCTTGAGATAGAAAGTGAAGTATGCATTAGATACCTTCCCCGAAAAGGCTTTACATTTCGGAAGAATTTTTAATTAATTCTTAAACATCTACAGTTTCATCACTTGTAAAGCTAAATAAATCTTTTTAATTCTTTCTTAACTCTATAGGGGAGATGAAACGTGCACCATCCGACTGATAGCGGGTTTTAATTTGACAATTTGTGACATGTCAGCAGTATTCACCGTGGCGCAATTTACACGTTATGGGTTCAACCTCACTCGTTGACAGTTGATGGGTATTCTTTGACATTTGATGGGTTTCTTTTCGAGCACTCGACGGGTTTCCTTCCGTAGTCACTTGACGCAAGTTCTTTGTTAAAGCTCATTCAATGCGATAGGAGTGAGTTCATTAAAAAAAGGATTGCACTCCGATTACAATTATTACAATTAGAGATAAAATGTTCGGTTTTTCAAAAATTAAGCCCGGGATAATCAAAAATGCTCATTGCATCTTGATCGAATTTAATCACCGCAAATGTGGAGCAATAGAAAGTTGTGAAAAACGTCGCTAATGTACAAGATCTTATCATAAATCATCTCTTCACACGTTTCGCGCGAAACTGACTCTTTCTGTAAATCCAAAATGAGATCAACAAAAGACAAACTGCTTCTCTTATAGCGCTACCAAAATGGAATAATTAATTTTACCTTTTCGGATTTTCTTTACCGAAAGTGGTACATTATTTTTTTGCCCCGAGAAGATGACTCGTGTTTACTCGATCCTTTAATGAACGTATTCCAAGGGATTACAATTAATTAACTGAAACCCAAATTTTGCTCGAGTACTTTTCTGGAAATTCTTCTAATTGACAAGGGATAGCCAGTGTTACTTCGCAAGACTACGCGCAACTTTCGACTGCACGCAGAACAAATTGTGTGCGAGGAGAAAGCTTGCTAGCTTTGAGTTTGTCGCAAATTCGAGTATTTTATCCTAATCTCACCAAAGGAGCAGACTCCCCCGTAATGTAGCTTATTAGTTTCAACTCTGACGCGGTCGGCCAATGATTGACGGTTGTTGATTGATTGTTCAATTTCCTTCGCATTATTTCTGTGTTACGCTGGGGACAATAGCTAATTATAAGAGAAATATAGATAAAAGTGATTACGAAAACATTAAAGTTACCCACTTCGTGTTGGCGGGAGAACCGAGCACAGCAAAATTATAAGGAGCGAGCTTTAGTGAAGGTTTTTCAAGCAAACGCCACAAATTATCACTCAATCGAGCTAAAATACGTAATGCACTTTTGTTTTGCCTTGTCAAAGACCGATGGGATGCCACCTCTAAAGCGTTCTTCTCCAGTTCACTCATTCGCTATACACGATATCCTAGGACTCAATGAAACCAAGCCCACAAAATCAACATGTCCGTCTCATTCATACGAAGATGAACCAAAAGTGTTTTCATTCGTTCCCCAACTATCGACTCCAAGACTGTTGGAACTTCCAGCCAAACTACCAAGTCTTTCAGGTAAGTAGAAATAAAACTCATAGGCGCGCGCAAGATTTTTTACTGATTTTTTTTGTTTGCAGGATCGTGTTTCTTGTTGGTTGTAAGTAAGAGATATCTTAAAACTTTTACAGGATTCTCAGCTTTCTGTCAGCCCTCGGCATTTCTGATTACACATCAAATGATCCTGTAATGGATGATAATTCCCTAATTAAACACGAATCAGAGATCATTTGAGGCTACAACCCGGGATTCTGATAGCGGATAAAGTGATATAAGTTTCTGCTGTGCGCAGAGATTCACGCGGTTAGATACCAAGATTATAGTTGATCAAAAGTTCAGTTTTCTAGAAGACCAAAAGCGGTGCCAACGCGAAAACGAATATAGATGTAAGGCGCTTGTGGCAGCTGCTTCTGTTTCAAGTGTTTAATTCTGTGTAGTAGACATGGAAAAAGTAGCCTAAATTCACGGAATGGCTCTACAGAGAAACTTTTCGGCGAGTTTTGGCCAAATTTGAATATTTATATCCCGTTAAGCCTAACTAGATCCACATTTTATTTATAGAATTAGTTATAAAGAAATACTGAAAGTGGTTGCATAAACAGCGCTGAACTTCCGTTTGAAGCTAATATGCTGATCTACCAAACATTTTCTTTTCAAGACGTTAAAGATGAAAGAAAAACTGAAAAACCGATATTACTAGCAAGCGAAAAAAACTCAAGCAAAAAAGCAAAGAAAAGAAGGCACAGGACAATCTTTACCAATTATCAACTTGAAGAATTGGAAAAGGCCTTCAAGGACAGCCATTATCCTGATGTTTACGCCAGAGAAAATTTATCGCTCAAGATCGCCCTTCCTGAGGACCGAATTCAGGTTAGTGTTCTTTTCCAATATCCTTGAAACACTCCAGTAATTCACTGCCTACCCTCAAAGTTTAATGCTAGGAATTATTTATATTCAGTGGTACCAACTTTTTCTAAGCTTGAAATCAAGTAAAGTGTTTCTTGTTTGGTTCATGTGTTTTCATAACTGGTTAAAAAACCGTGTGGTAGCTTGTGTTTTTTAAAAATTGTTTGTAGATAGATAAGAATTTTAAATCGCTTATTTTGGGTACGATACTGTTTCTACGCGCGCTTTCAAATGAATCTTGCGGGAAAAAGACAACAATTCGATGAGTTCTCGAATCAGTTAGATTTTTAAATTGTGTTTTTTTGCTTACGTCACGCGGAGCAACTCTTCCTAACATCTGCTGTATGAAAAACAATTTCAGTGTGTTGAATAAGTAATTTAGCCAAACTCAAAACATCAACTTAAATCCAAGGAAAAACAACTTAATTTTGATTAAGACTCGAACTAGTAATGGGCTACCTTAGTAAATGTATATTTTGTTTGGGTTTATTCGTCTGTAAAAGCCCACAAAAAGTACAACTGCAATTGGCCTTCATTAGCGTTCATTAGTAGTACGAGGTGTACATAATGAAGGCAATTATTAAAAGCCCTTACTTGGCTGTCCGAACAGGTGTCTCTTTGACAGACAAGGCATGAATTTAATACTGTTTTTAATAAAACACAATCAAAATCAGGGACAGATTGAAGTAAAAAGACGTAATCAGGACTTGATCGAGAGAGGAAAATTAAGTCGAGCGCAAAGCTAGTGATCTGAGGAAATCCGCTCCAGCTCGCGTTGTGCGCAGTGGTAATTGAAACCGCCAGAAATGTTCTCCCTTTTTCTTTTTCAAAACACAAAAGTATTAGCCATTGAAGTAAGCGGAAAGCAGATTCCGCCCAATGAAGACTCAATTGAAATAACGTTTTTAGCAAATTACATCGGAAGCAGTGTTATAGAGCTTGCAAACAAAAAGAGTACCCAGAAACTTAATTAGAAGTTGAGTTGAAGGTCTTTATCGCGTCATTCGGTCAGCGTTCATTTACCTTGCATATTGGTTGTTATTTGGTTGGTTTTAATTGCTTCCTAAATTATAGTTTAACGGCTCTTTTGGTAGGCTGGTGAAGTTTGTTTAGTTCTCGGGTAGTTTTATTATAGCTCAAATATAAAACGTTATCAATTTTCCTCAGGGCGGAAATTTACGGAGATAACATGCCAAAAACCTTAATATACTTTAACAGGATATATACACAATCTAATGAAGTTTTTACAGAAAAAGAAAATTTGGCTGTCGGTTTTTTACTTAGCTGCCTGACAGTAATGAAAATTTAAGGGTTAAAGAAAACAAGGATTTTGTTGTTAGTTCTTCAACGCTCGCAACAAAAAATTAGTATAATTGACAATTTTTTTTATTTTGTTTCAATTTAGAACTATTTCGTTTCGAAGCCAATCACGAACTTCAGATATAGATTTCATGTTAGGGAGGAAGATGAACAAACTTGAGCGTGTATGCCATTTGTGGATAGCTCAAGTTTCGTAGATAAAGTCTACAGCGGGTATCCAGAAAACCGATCAAATAATCTGTGCGATCTAAAAGACTAACAGTGCGAGACAAACGAAAAGCGATTGTACAAAGCTCTTGATCGGATTTCATTCGAGGCCGGAAGCGCGGGACAAAGTTAAAATGAAGACAAAATAAATAGGGAATTATAACCCTTGGTGTGCAGCCTCTGTTTTCTTTAAGGTTTGTTTAGATAAATTGAAATTGTACTCGAAAATCTCCCGATGTTGAACAAACGGAATCGAGAAAAGAGCCGTTTTACCAATGGATATGAAAAAATCGCCATTAACAATATTTTTTAAAAAATGAATATTTTGTCTTGGTTCATATGGAAGGCTGGAATTTGCTACGGAAAATAAACCGTTTTTTGTTTAATTTTGTTCAAAATTAACAAAAATGAATTTCTAAAGAATTTCGATGTCTATATCTGTTCTAGAATCTATTAAATCTAATACAATGTTACTTCATCTTTAAAGCCAAATCTTTACCAAACTACAACACTGATATGAGCTTCAAAACAAGAGATTTGTTTTCTGAAATTGAATGTTTCATCAAACGACTCAGAGTTACATAGAACTTGTTCTTTAATACAACAAAATGATGATAAACAAATGGAAGCAAAACATTTGAGCTTTTCCTTGCCAATTGTGTTTTTTCAGTTTCCTTAGAAGCGTATAAACAAGTCTGATTTTTTACGGTGTGGGAGTAATGTGGAAATAAATGCCTCAGTTGAAACGCTCTTTCATAACAAGATTCAGGTATAGAAAAACAAATATCTCTAACAGAAAATTAACCATTAAACTTATACATACAGGTATTTGAAGCAGAACTGAAAACCCGATTTCTTCACATTCTCCTCCTCCGTAAACAAAATCGACATAAAACACTAATAAAGTTGAACCTAACCGGTTTTGATATTCATATTTCTGAAAAAAAATACGAACTTTGAACGCGCGACAGTGCAATTTTATTTTAATCGCATCTCACCTATATTTAAATATAAAATGTTTGTCTAAAGGTCACAGATTTGCTCTTAAATTGCAATTTGTTTAACGCCAACAGTTGCAAATCGAGCCCAAAGCTAAGAAATCCAGTTAAGTTTTGCTGAGTTAAAACCCTATCAATGTTTGGAGATTTGTTATATGAACGAGTGAAAAACCCTACCGATGTATTGTGCGCAAAATATAAAACAACGCCAGTCGAGAGAGTCACTTTTACACATCTATCCGGATATGTTAATTTTCCTTTTGCTTTAAATGATAAATATTATTGCTAGTACAAATCTTTAATTATTTTCGAAAGGCGGTACGGAGACAGTTTCAAAAGAACACCGATCTTTATAATTAAATGGACAGCAATTTTTGACGTCTGTGAAATACAAATTCCTGAGCTCGGCCCTCAAGCCATTCGATGTTTACTATAATTGAAGCAATATTATTTCCGAGCTTTCTCAAGCAGGAAAGCTAATTTTGTATATAGTATTTGTGGCCTTAAAAATCTTCACCATTTTACCGCAGGGCAAAAATTGACTAGACATGTTTTGCCAAGCAATGACAACGTCTTCGGGCCACTGTTTCGCAAATGCTTGCTGAAAACTGAACAGCTTGATAATTTTGTCTTGAAGGCTTGTGCTCGTAACCTTGGCTGGGTCATAACGATTATTAGTCAAGCTGATAATAAAAAAAGTCAATAATTTCTTATGGAGAGGTAGTTTAATTTTTTTTCATATATAGTATTTTTATTAAAAGAACTAAGAGATGTATATAAAGCTCTTTCACTGACACTAACTGTTCTTGACAAAACTATTGCAAAAGTAAAGAAATTGGAGTTTAACTTCAAAGCAATAATTTCTCCTTCATTTTGTGTATGTTGAATAGGTTAGATAAATTAGAAAGCAACTTTCTGTTTTATCATCATGAATCAACCTTACTCGATCGTTTAGAAAGTCGCACTTATAAGTAAAACGCTTTTGATGTCAACTAGACCTTAACAATGGATTACATTCACGTTATTTTCCTTGAGAAAATTAAGCCAAGACAAGTTTTTGCCTTAAACATGTTTTCGCGTTTCTTGTTTTTACAATATGGCACCGCAAAGTACGCACAAAAATTAAATGTGCACGCAAGTGTTGTGGGACATCAAAACCGTTTGATTCTCTCGAATGAAAACTCGATAAAAACGAATGTAACGCGTATAGTCTACGGAGTTGCATTTGCTGTTTTGTTCTATCGCTAGTCAAGAATACATACTTAAAATTTTGAACCAACGAGAAACTCTTCTTTAAGATCTCTTTTTGTGCGATAGTTTTTGAAAGTATATTAAACAAGCCTTAGATCGCCGATTGAGTTCCCATTTCAAAAGTAAACTGTTTGTGAAATAAACAGAATCACAGTTTTATAACTTTCTTTTAATGCAAGTACTTGAGTAAATGAAAAGATTGCGAAAACTGATTGACGAAGGTAAATCACAAACAAACATTATCAAACAGCTCTCGACTCTAAAAAATATTTTTTATGTTGCTCAAAGATAGCTCAGTCGCCGACTGTCGTGTGCTCAAAGAAACAAATCAGTGTTTCTGATTATCAATAAATTTGGCTATGAAGGACAACAGGCAAATCAGAGTATACCATTTTAAAACCATAAAATTGTTAAGCCACTTTGTCTTACATTATTTAAAATTCATTAATCTGGATGTTGTTTTGAACTTTTCTTCTTCACTCAAAAAGCATGGAAGTGTTAAATGTATACCATTTGACTTTGAGAAATGAAAAACGCTTACGAGGTATATACAAAACGAAGTAGACCGTTAGAGCTTTTTGCAGTACATGTATTCAAAACTGGACGAATGACGAATTATAAAAGCGATATTCCTTCGTGAGACGACTCTGTATAGGAACTAATACAAAGACCTATTTGCACGTCATTAGCAAAACTAAACGCTAGCGAGTGACTTCTATTTTGTTTATGGTTAGCAGGTGACCACGAGCCTTAAAGCTGTAATCTTTCCCTTTCAACAGACCAAAACCTTCCCTTGCTTTAAATTGTTTTGGGATGAAGGGGCATTCTATTAATGACAAATTAAAGAGCTGTTAGACTTAAAGCATGCCGACTCTTACCTAAAATTACATGAAACAAATGCTCATTAGAAAAAATCACAACTGTTTCGTCTGTTCTTCCGTAATGACTACTTTGGGAGTGTTAACTGTTCTGATTTCAACTACTGTTCATGCCGTTTTATAGCTTTCTTGAATAATTAATGCTGTTAATCAGTATTAAGTACTGGCTTTTCTCATTAGCTTCAATTGAAAACTTCTGGAAATCTGTAATTTCACTTGAGAGCAAAGAAATGGCAGAAGGTGTGTCGAATTGGGGCGGCGTTAACTCAATTTTCAAGGTCCTTGAACAAAGGGTACATCAACTCGATGGCGGCAATTGCTTTCTCTAATAACACGGCACAGTTCGCATTTCTGGCTAATAGCAGTTAATAAACACATTCAAAAAACACATTTAGGCCTCAATAGTTCTAGGGCTTGTCATAAGGTATAAAGTGGGAGAGAACACGAGTAAATCATAAATGTTCAACAAAATGTACTGCATTTTCATTAGCCTGTAGGTATTACAGCGTCCTATAGGCTTACAATTCAACATTTTCGACAAAAAGAAGATTTAGTACATTCAGAAAAGGGATCATCGTAGACGTCTTTGGTTGCTCGAAGGCACAAATAAAAAACAAAAACTCTTAAAAATGGTCGACAAAGGGTTCAGAAAGTCTTGTCTTCTAAATTCTTGTCCCTTTTTGTTGAAACTACTGTTACTAATTGATCAGTCTTACGTGTTGCGACAAAATATTTGCCTTCGTTTGCTATTGAGAGATACAACACATAAAGAATGAAATTGCTAGAAAAAGGAAGTCTTGTACATTAATTAACACCAACTGACTTCTCTTGGCAGGTTAACTGCCTTTTCCAGCCAAACTGGCGCGAATTGCGCTCTTTTTATTAAAGAAACACACCGTCTGTATGCGAAATAAAGGGCAAAGGGCATTTGAACAACAACAATAACTGACTGTGATTTTCTGAAAGCATGTTAATGTAACAATACAACCACATGGCCAACGCTCTGAGCATATTAGCGCCGCGTGAACCTTAAAGTCTGTAGTTAGGATCTAATCATGATTATCTTCAGGGTGAAAGTTTTGGCAACATCAATAACAGAGGACTAACGCGTGGTACAATAACAGCAAATTAGCACACTTAAATATTGTTAAACCTTACAAGATGAAACACGAACATATTCGCACGGAAAAACTGGAACTCTTCCCACAGCGTGTGGCACGCGCGCCGTCTACATGCAGTTTTCAAAAGTTTTTTTTAAAAAAAAAAAGATTTGTGATACTCGAGCACTAAACACTTAACTTAGTGTTTCTCTGTAAAAAATAATCATACTGTAAACTCAAAAGAAACACGCCTAAACAAATGAACAAAAGAAAAACAAGAACAAGATAGGGTGTGTTACAACTTTGTTGTTATAATTTGAGGAACGAAAAGCAACGCCCGATTTTCTCAAGTTCAAGGGCAGATGCAAGGTTATTTCAAACAAACAAAGTAACTAAATTCTCTTTGTAAGAATTGTTTCACTTTAAACTGTGGTTTAAGATCACATGCTGAATGAAAACAAAATTCTATACTACTCGCCATATCTGATTTTTTTGCTTTTAATCAAAATGTCGCAAGTGTCTTATTTCTAATCCCTGAACGTAGCGGATATTGCTTGGAGTTTTTGAAGGTGATCTAAATTGCCTTTCCCTCATTTCCGATTTTCTTTTCTTCAAGTGTATAGATTTCCGATCTGATAACAAGCGAGATCTAACCTACGATTAAGCAGCGCGTCAAATAACCATTAGAACAAATTGAAATCTAACCACTTGGAATTTAAAACTGACTTAAATATTTCAGGGGTGTTCACAGCTAGATAATACGCCAAGAAGCTTGCTGTGGAGTGTTTTTGAGGCACGATCAATTTTCCGGGTTTCATTGAAGATTATTATCGCAGGACTCGAATTCGTGCCCAACTTTTTATCATGTTTATACAGCAGTAGACGAAGCCATTATGCAAAAATTAGTAGTAAACATCTGCCGTAAACTCAACTCCCGTGGTCTAATGAAATAATGAAGGATATCACGTAGAAGAAAGCTTCAAAACACTCGCAAAGTAATAAACAACGCCTAAGGTCACAGCTTTGCTTCGATCATGGAGCTTAAGGCGCTTTCTAGTTCATTACTTCGTATAGAACACGGTGTAAGGACCCGATTCCAATTTTGTCAGCCGCCAGATTGGCCTAAACTATGTTTTGTTTTCACGAAGGTTTCAAAGAGCTAATTTTTCAACTATCGAGGTTGCCATTCAAAATAGTTTCCATCTTGCGTGCACTGCAGGCGTTTTCTGTGTCTCGCAAAAAGACTTATTATTGTAACGCACAGCCGGTTCAGTAAATAGTGAGGGAAAAATGGACGGCAGAAGCAAAGAAATTATGGGGAGGGTGGGGAG
>JAOBRD020728483.1:0-14248 GCA_027575215.2 Hydrozoanthus sils
CTGCTGCTGCTTCTACTACTACTACTACTACAACTACTACTACTACTACTGCTGCTGCTACTACTACTACTACTACTACAACTACTACTACTACTGCTGCTGTTGCTGCTGCTACTACTACTACTACTACAACTACTACTACTACTGCTGCTGCTGCTGCTGCTGCTACTACTACTACTACTTGGTATCAAATTGACAAAAGGTGTTTATAGCAAAACAGTTTTATTACTTCTTGGCTAGTGAAATTTTGGTACAACTAATTTCTCTCTTTGGAATTTTCTTCGCTATTGTTCTGACAGTCTATATGTGATTATAAAATGACGTTTGAAGGCACTCGGGGTTCGGATAAGGTATAAGAATATTTAAAAATATACAAGTTTTTGTTAGCCTAAAGGAAACGTCTTACTGCCACGTATAAGGAATTTCTCACCTGCCAAGCAGGTATTGAAGTATAAAAAGGGCTCCTTTTGTGGATGACGTGACTACCGCTTATTGCATTGTTTGATTATCGAACACTTCGAAAAACTGGTAAGTTGAGCCATTATTTTTGCATTCCCATTTCGCGAGCTGCATTATTTTCTTTCATAGCTTTACAGTCCTATCTTTCATCTAATTATAGTTATTAGCGTTCAAAAATCCTATCCACTTTTGAAAAATTAAGTTTTAGTCAAGCACGTTTTGGTACTTCGATCGCGCATCGAAAAGATAGGTCTACAAATTAAATGTCGGTGGCAAACGAACAAATTCAAATTATTTACCAAATTAAGCATGCGACATGCAAGAAGAAGGTTTATTTTACCTGTTTTTTAAAAATTAACGTTAAGTTTTGCCGCGTAATATTTTTCGTATTGATATAAATCACCTGAAATTTGAGTTATAAACAAGGCCATGGCGATTTCAAGGCCGTTCACCTCAAGTCAGTTAGTTGTTTATATTTTTCGTAATAAGGAGTTTTGAAACAAAAGAAGTCGGTTTTAGTACTTTACAATAAATTGCTAATTTACCTGCAAAAAATCAGGGAAATTTATTTTTGACGCGAAAAATCGTTGGTCGGTTTTTAGGCGGACAGCCTCTTAAGTATGCATACAAAGCTATTGATCTTCAAACACAAATATTGGAGGTAAGTCTCGCTTTGTGGGCAACTAAACATTCGCAAAATCTTTGTTAGGGTTAGCAGAAATGGTTAGGCTTTGGGTAAGGATTATATCTTTAATTCCAGAAATACAAATACATGTGGAGTTCGGCGGCCATAAATTGTATGAAAATGTATGCATAGTTACGAATGGGTGAGTGCAGAAATTATAACCAGCTTTCTGTCAAATGGTTTGTGGCGGTATTAGTTGTAAAAGTACCAGTTACACTTTAATGGCATAGCTAAACATATACAAATAAAGGTAGTACGATTAAGCAGCAAACAAAATAGATATAAATTATGATTAATTCAGTTCTAAGACTATGTAATTACGAGTACAAAAGAACCCTATATAAACAGACCGGAAACACACAACTTTTACTGATAATTATAACTAAGAATTAACTTCAAGGTGAAGGGGGCGCGTGCCACGATCACTTCAATTCGATGTTATGTTACATTACATGACGAGAAGCATAAAGTTTGTATTTCTGTAGACGTGATCTGTAGGTGGGGTAAATAATTGGGCTTGGTTTTACGCATAGGAAAAACCCACACAAAACGAATTTATTTAGCAGAACTAAGACACTATTAAATTATTGTAGACCATTTCCTGTATTTGTAAGTAAATGTCTAGATTTAATAAATATGAATAGTGAGAAATCTGTAACTTAGTTTAGCTTAGTAGAGAGAATCTACGACGAGTGTAGATAGCAAATGAACGTGTAAGATTGGTTGTAATACGCCACTTTAGAAACGAGTGGCAGCCTGTGCCGGAGTTTTGTTTTGCAAAGGCTTCTGGGATCGTTACAGGGGACACAAAAGTCTAGTTTGTAATAGTGAGGAGTAGCTTTTGATCGAGATCATGAAATATATTCGCTGCATTCCTGTAACAACAATCATCGAAGTAAATCTGCTGGTTTGAAAATTTACTTTTTACCAAAATACCAGGGATTACTTAAAGGTTTCGATGTTTTGCTGAAAAATGATAGCTTGAAAATACGTTCTAAGAACTAATGCATCTACTTAGGGCATGTACTAGAACCCAAAACGAAACCGTAGCAAAACAAAACAAGCATAACTAGAACAGCAAAACAAGCAAAACTGCAGTAACGAGCAAAATGAAACGAACAAAACATTAACAGTAAAACGATCAAAACTGTCGTAACGAGCAAGATGAGACGAACAAAACAACAACAACAAAACGAGCAAAACTGTCGTCACGATCGAGCAGAACAAAGCAAGCAAAACAACAACAGCAAAACGAGCAAAACTGCCGTAACGAGCAAAATTGAACAAAACAGCAAAACAAGCAAAACTGCCGTTACGAGCAAAACAAAACAACAACAGCAAAACGAGCAAAATTGCCGTAACTATCGAGCAAAACAAAACGAGCAAAACAACAACAGCAAAACGAACAAAACTGCCGTAACGAGCAAAACAAAACGAGCAAAACTTCCATAAGGTTTTGTCACCTGCGTTTTGGGGTAAAAGGTAAAAACAATGTTTCTTCCTAGGAACCCAATTTAGGGGGATGGGGTATTGTGTGCCGACACGCACCACCTTTTTTCGAAAAGGCTGAATTTCAGGAGCAAATGTCATATTTAATAAAATAGATATTGATAAAAGGCTTGCACCAACGCCTTCCTTGTGGAGAGAGGGGTCCATAATACAACACCCAAATAAACAAACCAATACCCCTAAATCAGGTTTTGAGAAATTGAGCTGAAATTGAAAAAGTGGAGGGGAGTGGGGTAAGGGGTATGTGCCGCCATCGACCGCCTCCCCTGACAAAATTGGGTTCCCTAAAAATACCATTGTTTTGACTTCTTCCCTTAGTACAGCCTTGGCTCAGAAAATTGAGAAGGACGACAAAAGTTGAGCAGAATTAGTATTTCCTAAATATTTCCATGGTCAGTTCCAGTAAAACAAAACCCCAAAAATTCTCGGAAACTGACGAAGAAATCGAAAGTTATGGTAAGAAAAGACGCATCATCGAGATGGCGATAACTTGAAAAATTGCTTGCAGTTAGCCCACTGAGTTGAGAGGTATCGAAGAATGGTAGGAATAAATTTCAGTTCAGACAGAAAGTTAACTAAACTGAGCTGTTGGAACTAAGAATAGGAAATTCAATGCTTCGAATTAGAAACAGACCAGCCGAGAAGGAAATCAAAGGACACGAACGAGTTAAAAAAGATGTTTGTTTGATCTCGAAAGGTACAAAACACTGACGAAGATATGAAGTTCTACACTGGCTTTAGCAAGTACAGCATGCTTCATCTTTTTCAAGTTTTGAACCCGAATAATCGTCTTCTGTCAAACAAATTCCTTCTCAAATTAATAAATGACTTTCCTTCATGTTCTTTTCTCTCCAGATAGATATTTTGCGTCCCCTGAAATGGGTTGTCTTCATTACCATTTGTAGCTTACCCTTTGAAGCTGAGTATATTTTAAGGTCATCGATGTAGAGTAGATGTGTGATTTTTCCAATGATTGGCTTAAATAACCTGTACCCCTCTGTGACTTCAACATCCACGCTATTCGATTGATGCAGAGCGTGAAGAGCCTTGGGAAGAGGGCGTCGCCTTGGGGTAGTTCTTTCTTGAAGTGGATGATGTTGGATGTCTTTCGTCCTTCCTTTGTCATTGCTGTAATTCGCGTGTTCTAGCTCTTACATAGCTTGCTAACCGCTTCACACATCCAAGCCAGGAATTTATGAAGTTTCATCATCTCTACCAGCCACTCGTGGCTAACAGAGTCAAATGCTTTTCCCACATCTATCCATGCCATCCTGATATTCTTCTACCCATGCCGGCTGTCTTGGCACACCAAGTATAAACAAGTTATCCATAGTACCACTGAATTTACTCCTTGCCCCTCTCCCCTCTCTTTATCAGGGTCGTCTTTTATCATTTCCGTAAAACTTGCATAGATGCTCGCCGGGTCTGCTTGTATTTGATCGTTTAGAAACCTCGACTCCTCTTGCTTTTGCTTCCGGTAGAAAACCCTTTTTGCCTTCCTTAGATCAGACTTTTTCTTTTCTACAAATGAAACCAAAGTTGCAGCCGAGAGTTTTCCGCATTCTTTCTCTAGGGTTTGCCTGTTTTTCTTCCCTTCCTTATTCTTGTGTTTTTTTAAATTCTTTTTTAGTTCTGCAGCTGCTATTGAAATTTTCTTTCTTATTTCCTTTGCTTTCAACACAAATGCGTCCTTATGCTTTTGACTGGGTGTTTTTCTACTTGACGATTCTTTTGTTCCGCCTGGTTTCTTCCAGCCTTTAAAAAACAGAAAAGCGACAACTGCCGAATAAAGAATGCAATTGACTAGCCATAAATACCCAAAGGGATTGATTATTTGGTTTAAGGAATGTTTCGCTTTACACCTCAAAAGCTTATTAACAACTGTGTTAATGTTGTTAGTATCAGCACGGGTTAACTTTTGTTTAACCCTGGTATCAACGTTGCGCGTGCTAAAATCTCCAGGCGTTGGCACCACTGAAGGAAATTTGAATGTCGCACCTTCAAGGATCTCTTGTGCTTCGGAATTAAGTTCTATTGAAGGTGAGTTTGGTCTCTCGGGAGTGTTAACGCCTATCGCTCTATGCAAATCATACGAATTTCAAAATATTGTTTATAGCTTTTTATTTTGACCTCATTCCATCTCCACCTCTTTTTTTAATTTTCTTTTGTTCGTCTCGCTTTTGGTATCTAATCGTTCCTTTTAAATTCATAGTTTTTCAATATTTTTTATATGGGTCATTTCACTCGAGAAACACGTAACTTATTGTTTGTGGCTGTTCCAAACTAATTGCAAAAATAAATACTTCAATCTTTTTCGACGTCAAAGCTTCCTCTTTCGTTACTGTTCATAGATTAGCACTTAGGTGGAAAAAACAAATTAGCGTATTAAGCTAGGAAGAACAAACATCTTTAAATCGAAACTTCGCAATGCAAGAAATGTTCAAGATTAATAGATTTTGTGTTGGTGCACAAGATCGAACCGACGTGAACTTAAAAACGATGGATATGTATTCTTAAAGACTGAATTAATATGAGCTACTGAAAGTATATCTTGTAGAAAAAAGAGCATAAACGCTGTTTAATTGATAATAATTCAACCTCAACTCTCGAATACCGTTTGTAGTATTTGCAATGGCTTAAAATAGTGTTGTGTAAAATACTAAAATTACTCGCAGCTTAGTTTAGACTTTATCGAATAAGGATATGATTGTGCTTAGCACATATCTTTATTCGATAGCTTCTCAGGGCTCGAAATAACGGTCGGGCAGACGCCGACACATTGTCCGGTTAAACATGATTTTGCTCGGACATAATTAAGCGTTTTGGCGGAAAAATTTAATCCATCTTAACTAAGTGGCAAATTAATAAATTACATTTTGCAAGTTTCATTCTCTGCTAACCTTTTAGCAACAGCAACTCAAAGCAAGCCGGGTTCGCAATAAAAATTAGAAGTTTTAATTTATTCTCTAACTCTAAATTTGTCTTTATTGTTACATTGTAGTCAGCCACATGGAGTACAAGATACAATAGCATCGTTTGGTAAAATCTGATCAGATCGCTTACAAAATGTTGATGCAGCTTAAAATTACAATATACCAATTTAAAAATTGCCGCTTCACTTCAATAAACAAATTCAAACGGGCAAACGAACTTATGAAAACATGAGGTTTAATAAATCAGTCTCTGAACTATTAACAAAATAGTACATTGCTTCTTACAGCTAAAATGTAAACATGCAACCATCAACAAGAAAATTATGACTTACAAGGTCTACAATTGTACTGTACCATTCGGTTGAATGCACTGCCACATCTTGACTTCTAAGTGCTTTTGATTTTTTTTTGGTTACTATTGCTTTTTCGTGTTATTTACAATTTATACATTCTGCGTTGCATCTTTTACACGGAACGCCATAAAAATATGAAATCGCGGCTGTGGGCATTCAACAGCATTTGAGTGCGTTGTAGGTTAATATTGCTTTTTTTAAAAAAAAATTGGACTGGAATGATAAATGTTGAATTAACCTTGTAAATTAAATGTTAAGTGATTAACACACAACACATTAACAGATGCCGCGAAATATTAAAGACACACTCTATTTTTATGCTAACTTCATTAACAACACTCAAGGCTTTTTTATTTTAAAGTTACACTTGTGAAGTTTTAGTTGAGCAAAAGGCGAGGTTTTTTTTTTGCACTTTTGCTGGCACCAGATGCTATGCGGATTATTCTCGGTGCAGTGTGGGGCGTAAGAAGAGCACTTTACAACACAGCAGTTGCCGATTTGCGGTGACGGCTGACAACAAATTTTTGCAACTGTCTCAACCAAAAGTTCGTCTAGTTTAATATCATTTTTTTGGGAACATGATAAGATTGAATAATTTCTCTCATGATTGTCAATGTCTTAAAATTGAATTTCTTTTTAAATGAATGACCGGACAACATCATCCACAGATTTTTCCGGACAATGCTCGATTCTGACCGAACATTGTCCGTTGAGAAGAATCATCCAGAGATAAATTTACTATTAGACATTGTATCAGAACTTAACTCAATTTTCAGTTGGGTAAACTGTGGTTAAAAACTGAACATACTCAACGGCTTTGCTCGCAGCCGATAGCTACAACATTAGTGCGATGACCGTTTAACGGAAGTTTGTCGGAGGCAGTTCCCAGGCTTCTCTCGAAAAGGGCAGTTTGATAAATGGAATCTAGTCACTACCAAATTAATTTATTCCAGAACAAAAGTAAACGCACTGCGCATGTGCAGCGGCTTTCGAGCTCTGTCGCTGGTAGTTACTTCATATATGGTATATGATTATGTCGTAATAAGATTTTACATTGAGCACATTGAACCCTGTTAGACAACGTTGAACACCGTTAAGCAACGTAAAACCCAGTTAACCAGCGTTAAACCCCGTTAGGAAACGTTAAACCCTGTTAAACACCATTACGCCACGTTGAACCCCATTAAGCCACGTTAAACACCATTAATCCTAGTTTTACCCCGTTAGGCCACATTGAACCCCACTAAACCACGTTAAACACCGTTAGGCCACATTGTACCACTTTTCCCACGCTAAACCCTGTTGACCTTCGTTTTACCCCGTTAGGCCACATTGAGCCCCATTTAGCCACGTTGAACCCCATTAAGCCAACTTAAACACCATTGACCCTCGTTTTACCCCGTTAGGCTACATTGAACCCCGTTAAACCATGTTAAAGACCGTTAGGCCACGTTGAACCCCACTAAGCCACGTTACCGTCGACCCTCGTATTACCCCGTTAGGCCACATTGAACCGCGTTTAGCCACGTTCAACCCCATTAAGCCACGCTAAAACCCGTTTACCCTCGTTTTACCCCGTTAAACCCGGTTAAACACCGTTAACACTGCTAGGCCACAATGAACCCCGTTAAACCACATTTAACACTGTTACGCCACGCTGAACCCCATTAAGCCACGATAAACCCCGTTGAACCTCGTTTTACCCCGCTAGGCCACACTGAACAACGTTAAACCACGTAAAACACCGTTGATCCTCGTTTTACCCCGTTAGGCCACATTGAGCCCCGTTTAGCCACGTTCAACCCCATTAAGCTAGCTAAACCCCGATGACTTTCGTTTTTCCCCAATAAACCCCGTTAAACACCGTTAACACTGTTAGGCCATGTTGTATCCCATTAAACGACGTTAACTCCGTTGACCCTCGCTTTACCCGGTTAGGACACATTGAACCCGTTAAACCACATTAAACACCGTTGACTCTCGTTTTACCCCTTTGACCCTCATTTAACCCCGTTAAACACCGTTAAACACTCTTAGGCTACGTTGAACTCCATTAAGTCACGTTAAACTCCGTTGACCCTCGTTTTACCCCGTTCGGCCACATTTATTCCCATTAAACACCGTTAGATACTATTAGGCCACGTTGAACTCCAATAAACCACGTTAAACTCTGTTGACCCTGGTTTTACCCCGTTAGGCCACATTGAACCCCGTTAAACCACGTTAAACATCGTTGACTCTCGTTTTACCCCGTTCGGCCAAATTTAACCCCGTTAAACACCGTTAAAAACTATTAGGCCACGTTAGCTCCATTAAGCCACTTTAAATTCCGTTGACCCTCTATTTAACCCGTTAGGCCACATTGAGCACCGTTAAACCACGTTAAACACCGTTGACCCTCGTTTTACCCCGTTGACACTCGTTTTACCCCATTAGGCCACATTGAACCCCGTTAAACCACGTAAAACACCGTTGATCCTCGTTTTACCCCGGTAGGCCACATTGAGCTCCGTTTAGCCACGTTCAACCCTATTAAGCCATGCTAAACCCCGTTGACCGTCGTTTTACCCCGATAAACCTCATTTAACACCGTTAACACTGTTGGGCCACGTTGAACTCCATTAAACGACGTTAGCCCCGTTGACCCTCGCTTTACCCGGTTAGGACACGCTGAACCCCATTAAACCACGTTAAACACCGTTACGCCATGCTGAACCCCATTAGACCACGTTAAACCCCGTTGACCCTCATTTTACCCCGTTAGGCCACACAGAACCCCGTTCAACCACGTTAAACATCGTTGACCCTCGTTTTACCCTGTTAGGCCACATTGACCCCGTTTAGCCATGTTGAGCCCCATTAAACCACGTTTGACCCTCGTTTTACCCCGTTAGGCTACATTGAACCCCGTTAAACCACGTTAAACACAGTTGACCCTCGTTTTACCCCGTTGATCCTCGTTTTACCCCATTCGGCCACATTTAACCCCGTTAAACACCTTTAAACACTATTAGGCCACGTTGAACTCCATTGAGCCACTTTAAACTCCGTTGACCCCCGTTTTACCCCATTAGGCCACATTGAACCCGTTAAACCACGTTAAACACCGTTGACTTTCGTTTTACCCCTTTGACCCTCATTTAACCCCGTTAAACACCGTTAAACACCGTTAGGCTACGTTGAACTCCATTAAGTCACGTTAAACTCCGTTGACCCTCGTTTTACCCCGTTCGGCCACATTTAACCCCGTTAAACACCATTAGATACTATTAGGCCACGTTGAACTCCAATAAGCCACGTTAAACTCTGTTGACCCTGGTTTTACCCCGTTAGGCCACATTGAACCCCGTTAAACCACGTTAAACATCGTTGACTCTCGTTTTACCCCGTTGACCCCCCCTCCTTAACTTTCTTACTTTTCATCCTTGAGTGATGATTTTTTGCGCGAATGGTAATCACCATGAGAGATACCGATTTTTGAATTAAGTCAACTAAATTATTAATGACGTCATATTGATGTCATCGAAGATGATTAGACTCGCATTTTTTGTTATGTTTAGTAAAGATCGCAAATATTTACTAACAACATGAAAGAATGGTTTTTGTGAACTTAAATTGTAACTTCCTTTCAATTAGAAAATGTTATAACCATAAAACAATGTTTGGGGCGTATTGATGACGTCTTACATAACGTGTTTTTTATGTTTTTGTAGATAGCTACAGAAGTGAATAAAACTGCTCAAAATGGATCTGAATTTAATATCTGAATAAAAATCTACACTAACACATTATTTACAAACGAAACTTTACTCGCAGGTTGTAAAGAAAAGCAAAAAAACAGAAATTTTGAAAAAATAAAAAATGCCTATAACGCATTGTTTTGAAAATTGATTGGCCTGTTTGCTGAAAATCTTGAAAACAAAACTTTGGACTGCTAAGTTTTGATAAGTATACACTTCCAAAATTGTTCTTGCGTTGTACTTAAGCATCTAAAACAAGGTAATTTTGAAAATGTAAAAAGCGCTTTTTGACTTTGTGGTTGCCATGGCAACAATATTAAGTGGAACACAACGAAACGTATATCAAAAGATTGCCAATAAAATTTTACGAAAAGTCATAAAATTTCAGCATCGTACTGTCATGCGTTCCAAAGTTATTCACAAGAATGTACTTTGGGGGACGGATTCCGGCCCCCTCCGGGCTATATAGGGTTAACACGTTAGGCCACATTGAGCACCGTGAAACCACGTTAAGTACCGTTGACCCTCGTTTTACCCCGTTGACACTCGTTTTACCCCATTAGGCCACATTGAACCCCGTTAAACCACGTTAAACACCGTTGACTCTCGTTTTACCCCGTTAGGCCACATTGAGCTTCGTTTAGCCACGTTCAACCCCATTAAGCCATGCTAAACCCCGTTGACCGTCGTTTTACCCCGATAAACCCCGTTAAACACCGTTAACACTGTTGGGCCACGTTGAACCCTATTAAACGACGTTAACCCCGTTGACCCTCGTTTTACCCCGTAAGGCGCACTGAGCCCCGTTAAACACCGTTGACCCTCGTTTTACCCTGTTAGGCCACATTGAGCCCCGTTTAGCCACGTTGAGCCTCATTAAACCACGTTTGACCCTGGTTTTACCCCGTTAGGTCACATTGAACCCCGTTAAACCACGTTAAACACCGTTGACCCTCGTTTTACCCCGTTGACACTCGTTTTACCCCATTTGGCCACATTGAACCCCGTTAAACCACGTTAAACAACGTTGACTCTCGTTTTACCCCGTTAGGCCACATTGAGCTTCGTTTAGCCACGTTCAACCCCATTAAGCCATGCTAAACCCCGTTGACCGTCGTTTTATCCCGATAAACCCCGTTAAACACCGTTAACACTGTTGGGCCACGTTGAACCCCATTAAACGACGTTAACCCCGTTAACCCTCGTTTTACCCCGTTAGGCCACACTGAGCCCCGTTAAACACCGTTGACCCTCGTTTTACCCTGTTAGGCCACATTGAGCCCCGTTTAGCCACGTTGAGCCTCATTAAACCACGTTTGACCCTGGTTTTACCCCGTTAGGCCACATTGAACCCCGTTAAACCACGTTAAACACCATTGACCCTCGTTTTACCCTGTTGACACTCGTTTTACCCCATTAGGCCACATTGAGCCCCGTTAAACCATGTTAAACACTGTTGACTCTCGTTTTACCCCGTTGACCCTCCTTTAACCCCATTAAACACCGTTAAACACTGTTAGGACACGTTGAACTTCATTAAGCCACGTTAAACTCTGTTGACCCCCGTTTTACCCCGTTAGGCCACATTGAACCCCGTTAAACCACGTTAAATACTGTTGACCCTCGTTTTACCCCGTTGACTCTTGTTTTACCCTGTTAGGCCACAATAAACCCCGTTAAACCACGTTAAACACCGTTAGCCCACGTTAAATCACCTTAGGTCTCAATAGACCCCATTAGATCACGTTGAACCCCATTAAGCCATCTTGATTCCTGCTAAACCACGTTAAACCTTGTTAAGTCACGTTGAACCCTGTTTGGCCACATTGACCCCCGCTAGGTCATGTTGAACCCTTAAGGTAACATTGAGCCTTGTTAGGCCACACTGAGCCTCGTTAGACCACGATGAGCCCCGTTAAGCCACTTTAAACCCCGTTAGGCAATGTTGAACCCCGTTAGTCAAAGTTAAACCCCGTTAAGCAACTTAAAACCCCGTTAGGCAACATTAAACCCTGTTAAGCCACGTTGAAATCCATTAAGCCACGTTAGGCCCCGTTGACCCTTTTTTACCCCATTAGGCCACACTGAAACTCGTTTAGCCACATTGAACACGGTTAAAACACGTTAAACCCCTTTGACCCTTGTTTTACCCCGTTAAACACCGTTAACACTGCAAGGCCACGTTGAACCCCATTAAACCACGTTAAACCCCGCTGACCCTCGTTTTACCCCGTTAGGCCACACTTAACCTAGTTAAACCACGTTAATGATATACGTTGTTATACGTTGTATGAGGTTTGCTACACCATCATTATAAATTCCTTATACTTATGGTGTAACGGGTGTAAAAGGTAGTATTAATTTTTCCTTATACTACCACGACATGCTGCTTTTCGTGTAAGGATCATTATACGTTGTATGAGGTTTGTTACACCATCATTATACATGTCTTCTACTCATGGTGCAAGGGGTGTATATTTTAGTATAATAATAGTATAATCCATGACATGCCGCTTTTCGTGTAAGGATCATTATACGTCGTATGAGGTTTGTTACACCATCATTATACATGCCTTATACTCATGGTGTTTAACACGAGGCAAGTGTAATGATCTTTATACTTTGTTCAAATAATCCATGCATTTTTAGCTCAAATTGAACCGCTATATTCTTTATAACCCAGTAATATTTTAAGGTCAATCACGAGAACCAACATTTACGTCATCAAGTCTCAAACATTTATTTTGTTGTGAAGAACTTAATCGAAATATGATGCACTGCAGTTTAACACTAAATCTGTTTTCTGCAGCTTAATTTTTTTAGGGACATCGAAATGCAGCCATGCAAATACAGGTGTAGTTGCTGCAACTTATCTCTGCATCCCTAAGTAAGGACACGAGAATAGTTATTCCATCTTTTTTATCGTCATCCACTCCAATGGTTACAGTTATTTATCTGTTGAAAACTGCATGCCATTTGAAACCCTTAATAACGATGTGAATCAGGCTTTAAATATGATTACAGAATCTTTAAAAGTAAAGGTTTTCTGATACAATATAAAAACCCAGAGACAATAATTTACAACGTTTTGGGGTTTCAAACAGTAAACTCTCTTGAAAGTTATAGAAAAAGAAATATAAAACTAGAAATTGTAATTAATGAGCTTCAAAGATCACTAGCTATTTATAAAAATACTTTTACCAATTTTTTTTATTTATCATTATCAGGGAATCCAATTGTCAATGAGTCTTCAAAGATCAACAAACAGGATTCTATCAACCAATCAATCAAATTTATCATAAATGCAAACCTTTAACTAGAAAAGCTACTGTTCAGATCTTGAGAAACAACAGAATGAACGGTAATTAAAAGTATTGCGCCAGTCAATAGAAGATGTATGATAGTTTTAACAGCCAATTTGGAGCATTCAATCGGATTCCAAAAGGGTCATGCAAAATTTTCTTGTAACAGTTACTCTTTGAAGCTCATTACAAATAATAATTTATGTGTTCAGATAATAAACTCACGTGAGAATGGCATTTGCAATACCAGAAAACGTGGCACTTCAATGTGTCTGTGTTTTTTAGTATGTGACAACAGGTTCAAATTACTATTCACAAATAAAGCCTGGTTAATAAACAAAAAAGGTGCAGCCCTGCTTTTATTATTAAGTTATTACTATTCTCATCTTGAAGTTAATGTCACTTCCCCAGATGATTATCACTGGCTGCTTTATGATCTTGCTGATCATCTGGGACCCCCTGTTAAAAGTTAAAAGATGTAAGTTTTTGGCAAAATATTATGTTCGATTCTGGCAATGACAAAAACAATCGTGCCGAATCAAGACTAATTCTAATCTTGACCACAATTGTGACAACAGGAATACCAGCAATAATAATTAGACTCGATTTTTATATCTGCGGTGCATTTCATTAACAGTGAAATAAAAACTAATTTGCTTTGGATAGTGGAATGTTGTTTTGCTTTTTATTGTAACTTTTTTAGCCATTGGGTGCAGTGAATTCTGATGAGAATAGCGACAATCACTTTACATTTCATTTGCCTTTGGCACTTGTTTATGCTGAGCCAGCAAATATTTACTTATGGTCAGGCCAATGTTGGGTATTTGCAGGTACCAGCTTAACTTTTGGCAGGAAAGCATGTGTTTCACATTTGTTTTAATATTTTTTGTCAAGCTTTCTTTGTTGTCCAGCTTTGAAAGTAATCGTAAATAATACTCCACTATGAATAACTGATACACAAGGATGGTCTGAAACTCGTAAATCCATGGAAGATACAATGCATATAAAGCTTGTTTGATAGCTATGTCGACACCAATCAAATCTAAACTTTTTATTGGCATTGCTTACTTAAGTCATGATGGGTTGGTGGTTGAGCCTTTATTTTGAATATTTTCATTGAACAAAGGTTTTTCAACAAAATAAAACAAATTGCCCGCATTCCCAATTTAAAAAAACACCACCTGGCATTACTACTACTAGTACTACTACTACTACTACTACTACTACTACTACTACTACTACTACTACTACTACTACTACTACTACT
>JAOBRD020728589.1:0-14248 GCA_027575215.2 Hydrozoanthus sils
TATCCAGGAAGCCCACTCGAATGAGCAATTTTCAGTGGGAATCTGCAAATTAAAATAAAATAAAATAAAAATAACATATATTAAAATATAGATAAAAATTACTAATACATATTAAAATATGATATTTAAGTCCCTAAAATCTGTTAAGAAGCCATTACAAATATAGAATTTTTGATTTAAATTGAACTAAAGAAGAGGATTCTTTAACAATAGTATCTAAATTGTTCCATTCATTAGCGGCTTGGTAAACAAATCGTTGCTGTCCAAAGTTTGTTCGAGAAGTTTTAAGATGTAAATTGTTCTTCGTGTGAGTGTTGTAATTATGATAGCTAGAATTCAATTTAAAATTAAAGTCAAAATCAATTCCATTATTTAGACATTTATACACAGTTACTAAACGGTGTAGTTTTCTCCTTTCAAATAGAGGTTTAACGATCTTAGTGCAACACTTGCTGAACTGCTAGATGGACGGTCCTACACGGTCTTGGCAGCTTTGCTCTGCAATAGTTGCATTTCCTTGATAAGTGTGTCATTGTTTTTATCTCCCCAAATGATGTAACCGTAATCGAAGAGTGGAGCAACAAGACTTTTATATAGAGTTACTCTAGATAAACTTTTAGATATTGAGTCAACATGATCAACCCAGGACATGTTTTCATTGAACATGACACCAAGATGTTTGAAGTTCTTAGCTCTTTCGAGAGCTGTGCCATTCAGCTTGGCACAGATAGATTGTGCATTTTTGAATTTCGCAGATCGAGCAGTCCCAAACACAATAAATTTCGATTTTGATTTCGATTTTTCGATTCAGTGTCAAACGATTATCACTGAACCATACAGCTAGTCTTGACAAATCATTGTCGATGCAACGCTCAAGTTTCTTTACTGAGCCAGAGTGGTAAATCACAGTACCATCGGCATACATTACTACCTCGCGTTGAAGACAGGTAAGAAGATCGACTCCAAACGGTATGAATAAAAGTTGCCCCAAGATACTGTCCTGGGAATCCCAATTTTTACCTCAGCGGCAGGTGACTTGCAACTCCCAACTAGAGTTAGTTGTTTTCGATTACGTAGATAAGAAGAGAAACAGTCTAATTCTTGAATACAGACACCAACGGACTTCAGTTTAGACATCAATAAATTATGGTCAACGGTGTCAAGTGCTTTTGACAAGTCGATAAAAACAGCACCAGTAATTTGCCTCATCCAGATTAAGTAATATGATATCAGTAAAATGGATCAGTGCAGAGGTTGTTGATAATTTAGAGCGAAAACCAAATTGTTTTGTAGAAAAATCTTGTGATCTTTTAAATAAGTATACAACTGTTGGTGCACGGCAAGTTCTAGTGTCTTGCTTATTGTCGGTAGAACTGTGATTGGTCTGTAACTGTTACTATCTAAACGATCGTCTGATTTAAATAAAGCAGACACTTGCTTCCAGTTTTTAGGGAATGTCCTTGGCTCGAGTGAATGATTCAACATTGATGTGATGGTGCGAGAAATAACAGAAGCAGAGTCTTTAAGTAGGCGTGCACTTATCCGATCCAAACCAATCGCTTTGTTTGTTTTGAAGTGGAGAACTTGGGGTAGAACGAACTGTTCAGTAATTCGTGAAATGTAAAAGTAGTATTAGTGACATTAATTTTTTCGGAGCTATAGAGAGGACTTTCGAGGAAGGTTTAAATTTTCATCTTCGTTGACCGCTAAGTTTTTCATTTGGCGATTTGAAGACACTGTTTTCCATTTCCAAAGTTCGTCAAAGTTTTTAAACAAAATAATCGCTCCAATGGACAGCAGGAAACATCTTTGTGATTCCAACAAACATATTCTAAAAGCAGTTCGTCTTTATGGACAGCTTTACTTCAAACTATTCAACTTACATACAACTGAAAATGCTGAAGCAGCGGCCTTCAGAAACCGGCTGCAATCTCGCATGAACGAGCGTGACAAGTGTAATTCAATTTCACAGACTTAACAGATAATTCATTGGAAATTTCGTACCTTTAGCTGGAAAAAACTGTATTAAAAGCTTTATGACTAAAATTGACCTTTTTCAATCTTGTTGTCGCTTTCAACATTGTCAGCTATAAGGCTTTCGCTTTCTTTCATTTACACTATTTTCTCAGAACAAGCATTTGTTGCCATAGTGATTTTGTAATACCACTTTCAAGCGCTTGGAATACCGCTATTAACGATAAATACCACTCCTCTAAACCAATCAAATTGCAAGATTTAATGGAACTATATTATAAACTCAGGAATACCATTTTAGATATATGTACTTAATTGCTCACCATTATTTTGTTCGTAAGGGGCAACCCATCTGTCCAGGCTAATTCCGTCCTTGGTCTTGCCGGCTTAGCAAGAACAGTTGCATCTTACCTTGCTCGAAAGGGAAGCAATGACGCTTCTTATGGGAAGGAGAGTTCATCTCAAGAGCAACAGTATCAGGGCACTAGAGAGTGGCTTACTGTTGTGACAGACACATTAATGGTCATCTTCGATGGTAACTACAGAGCGAAGGGTCCCACGCTACAGTGGTGCCAACAGGTATGACAAGTATAGTCAGACAACTTAAATGTTGTTGATTGGATTCTGCTACAGCCGGTATGGAAACATTTTATATCATTGCCAACGACAAGATGTACAGACGCGTTGAGGCTGGTGCTCAGCTACGCCTTCGTCTTTAAGTTAGCGCCAATTTTGGAGGTATTTTGGTATACACATCCCTGTAATTCGTATTTTACTTGCTGAATACGTGTTACAGTTTCTCTTGTGCCTTAAAATCCATATTTTTTCTAGGTTTCTTCTTCCAAGTCTACTGCCAGCTCTTTGTTAGCCCGAGCATATGCTGCTGTGGCTCTGTCCCAGCTTGTACCTTTACAACTAACACTCGACATGGGTCGAATTAAAGAAGTGATCTCTTTGCTAAAAGAAAAACTCCCCGGACAATCGAAGTGAGTGTTATGTTTTCAGGAAAGAGCTTATAAGTAGAACGTTGTAAATGTGTAACTGCATTGAAATTAGATCCGTAATTCTAAGAAAAATCAAAAGAAGTGAACTACACATTGAATAAAAAATGGATTTATAAATTTGCAATTAGCTTCTCATCGAAGTCGCATTATTAATGGTGTAAAAGGATAAATTGTTAATGCTATATAAAGTTAAAATTGTGTAAAAAACCAAATGTTTTGACTTAAAAGTCATCACCAGGGTTTTGTTCGCCGCGTAAAATTCAATCTTTAAATAAAAGCTTCAAGCCCATCCAATTTTCCTGTTCCCAAAGGGAAAAATTTAAGACTAGAAATTTTTGAATTTTACGCGGCGAACAAAACCCTGATAATGACTTTTAAGTCGACAACATTTGGTTGTTTTACACAGTTTTAACTTTATACAGCCTTAATGATTTATCCTTTTACCTTTTTAAGCGAACATATATGTCAAATAATGGTGTAAATTTCACTGAGATTCGTTACAAATATGTTTTCGACCCATGGAACAATCGTTAAATTTCATGTTGTTTGTAGTGTATTAATTGTTCAGAATAAATCTTTTTGACGACTTAGTTTGTTATTTATTGCGTTCGATGAAGGAGAACACATTTTTATCTTGCTGTTGCTCGCAGGCTCAATCCTAATGCTATGTTCCGTTGAGCGATTTTTGTCTGCAGGCTGGCAGGCTGGCACATAACGCCTCGATTCCATGCTATTGTGACCACGATGCATGTTAATATGGACCATGAATGCGCTTGCGCAAACCAATTTCTAGCAAAAGTACTTGACAATTTTAAGACAGCCGATCATAAATGAAAGCATATTAGGAAATAACCCTGTAATTTTGGTGAAATTCTGTTGTGAAATGATTGAAAAAAGAATAAATTTTAAAAAAATGTCGACAATCGAAGCACGCGGTGTTAGCTATAAGATGCACAACTGTCAGTTTGCGTATTTTTTAAAGTAGTTGTTCATTAACACATTGATTCCATAGTTTCCAAGAACTGCACAGGGAGTTCCCGCAACTGGAGCGAAACATGTTGAACGCACTTAACTAATTACTTGGTTGCCTTAGGCGACACAAGTTTCTGTCTTTGTCTTCAGAAACTCGAGAAATTTTGAAATCTCATAACATATCATACGCTATTCAAATGCACTTGGCTCTGGCACCGAGACTACCACGACAGCTTGAATAAGGTTGTCAAAATTTAGTGCAGCTAGCAAAGTTATATTCAAGAATTTACTGATCAGTGGATATGCGGTTTGCGGCTATCCTTGTTTTTCTTCACCTGGGAACGCTTTTCGTGGTAGACCCGCACTAAGATATTGTTTGGGTAATTTCGGATTGGGTCGATTCAACGATTTTGCGTCATTCTGCCAGAGACACTACATAATTACGATCAAAATCTATATGACTGATTTTAAACGCAATACAAATAAGCTTACAAACAAAACAACAAATTAGATCTTAGAGTAAAAATGCACAGCAAAGCAATGCATTTGAACACCACAATGCAAAAGTCCAACAGCTTAAGCGAAACGGATGAGCAAACAAAGAGACGCAATTTTGTTGTTCGCCCATTAAAACAAATCTCAGGAGCTATTTAAAATGAAAAGAAACGAAGACTTTCTGGACATTGAGCTTTTGAAATATAAAAAATTTGTTTCGTTAAAATGTCTCTCGGAGTGTTCCAAGTAAACAACGGAATCCAAGGCGAAAGAAATTCTTTATTACATCTAATTTGCCACTCCTTATATAACCAAAGACAGCACTATTGAAAGTGGTCATGTAGTTACAGTGTGTTAAGAAACTCGCTTAGTGAAATAGCAACTAATCAAACATCATCTTCCAAAACATAAACCGTGAAATAGTGTGTGAGCTGAGAGGGAAAATTATTTGTGGCAGCTCTAAGGTTCGCTGGTAGTTTTTTTTGTCTTGGGCCTTGTTAACATGATCCCAGGTTAAAGGGTTACCCTCCAACCCATGACAACTTGACCGTGGGCGATTTGATTTTTGGAAAGTCTTTTAAAGAACACGAATCACTACACCAAAGTGGATACCAGATTCGAGTTGTCTCGGGATGAAAGAACAAACTGTTTATATTTTACTAGGCTTACCAATTTTTCATGTTTGCGGTCTAGATATCAAAACAAACTGCAATCCATTTTTTTATTTGCTTTATGGATGTTGTCTGATTGGATAATAACTATGGATGTTCTGCTAATAAATTCATTTTTAATATAAAAATCGTCTTCTAGAGCATCATGATTGTGATTTCTCCTAGTTGTAATCGTTGTTTATCCCCAAATGCACATAAGGTGAATGTAAAACATTGATGTTTTAGATGCGGCAATTCCGGGGTCATCCAGAATCACTGCGGTTTGGGCCTTGGGCTGACGCTTAGTAAACTGTACGAGGAGCGATTTAGGTGAGGAACTTCGTTTATTCCGGTCTCATCTGATTGTTCCAAACCAATCGGTTTTCAGCTTTCTATTGTAAAATTTTTTAAAGTTTTTAATCGGTTTCTTATTGCAACAAGTTTGTGTTCTTTTTGCTCTACTTGTGCATGGGAAATATATTTTTGTGCGATGGATAGGATAAGCAGCAATCTGATTTATGAACCATATTGGAGGTAGTATGATAACTACTGATGGTCAGGATGGGTACAATGGTCAAATGTTATTCACGTAGACAGATAAACAGAGAATTAAAGATTTTGTGTTTTTCTGTTTTTATACCTTTACGTCTTACTCTTTGATAAATGTAATCCATGTCTGCCCTTTCAAACTTAATACGACCTTGACATGGTAATTAAAAACGTCGTCGAACATCGACGAAAGTCAAAAGTTTTACAGAGTGCTAAACCCGATTAGACTAACAACAATATTTTCACTCATGTGTAAGTTAACACCCGATAACTAGTATGCCAACGTTGATAAATTATGTCTGTAATTGCCTTCAGTTTAACTTGATACAGTTGTTTATCATTTGCAGCGACCTTGCCGGTAAAGAAGTAAGTACATGCTCGCAATGTTTACCAGTTCACCAGCATCTTCATATTTACCATCATCACAATCCAGAAATTGAAACATCTTTCTTTTAGAATTGCAGCATGGTTGGCGTTACAGCCGACACTGAAACACTTGAATAAGAATGGTTTAATGTCAGGGTTGTGATTTTAGAAGAAATGAAGATCTTTCACTTTTTAAAAGAACTACTTTTCATGAATTTGTCAAATAACCCGAATCAATCTATGCTGACACTGATTTACGTCAAACAATTTTTTGTTCCCTCACCTTTTTTGTTGGGTTTCAAGGGTGGGTCCAGCCACAGGTGTCAAATTGTGACACATTTATTTTGAAACTATTTGTAAATCTTTGATTCAGAATATAGAGGATATGAGGATTTTTTTTTTATTTCAAAATTTTAATTGATTTCATCTTAACTGTCAGCTGAAGATAACAAGTCGTGACTGTTATCTCTTTGATTCAAAAAAATTACTCAGAAAATTGTCACAGATAATCAAAGAACAAATCTTAACCGGGTTTTGTGCCATATATGCAACTGGTTATGAATGGTTACCGGTGATTTCGCCAAAGTGCAATTTCGCCCATGTCCGCTCAAATGAACTCGCCCAGGTTTTACGGTGAACTCGCCCAGGTACTTCAATCATTCATTCGGTTCGAACTTATAGATTACTGGCTAAAAGACTCTTTAAAAAGACGTCGGAAACGGAACCAACCGGACACCATAAGCTTGCTATAATTTATTGTCTGCAGAAGTAATACGAATGAAGGACGCTAGCGCTGATGATCGTTGAACCTAAGACTTTTCGAACTGAACTGGTTTTCGATCCAAACAGAGAAAAAAAACCCGGATAAACAGTCCTTTACAAGTGGAAGTATTAATTGACAGTGGTTCAGTAATGAGTTCAAAGAAAGACAAACGGATAGACTTCAAGCTAAGAAATAATTTTTTAAATATCAAGCGAAGGACTTGTTAAAACAACAAGACAGTACAGGCTTATTTCATTTCGGACAACCAAGTTTGACGTTTCTTAATTTACATTTCTGTTCTATAGAAACAAAGGAGACTTTCACAAGTAAGTCACAAAATAAGAACTTCTACGAATGTTTCACGAATGAAGTACCTGGGCGAAATCACCGTAAGACCTGGGCAAGTTCACCTGAGCGGACCTGGGCGAAATCACCGGTTACCTCGCATGCAGGATGAATGTTATGAGTAAATCATGGGTTCATATTCTACTGAAGTCAACAATACTATTTGACGGATTTGGATATTAAAATTAAGTTTGACATCTTGTTTACATCCTGAATAGAGAAACAATCACTCCGTGCTTTCTATTTTTTGTCGATTGACTCTGTTTTGTCTTTGTGACAAAGTTCGGAAGAATCTTTTTTTCTCTTTTTTTTTTTTTTAATTTAACCCTTTTAAAACTAGTGCCAATTGACTTTTCAGCAACCAGACCTGAGTGAGAAGGAATAAATAGGACAAGCTAACCACCACTATTTTTAGGGCTATCTCGTGATGTCTACTACCCTCGACGTGTTGGAGAGTGTGTCTTTGTCCGATGATCAAGAAATCACGTTAGTACACGCTCTTCCTGCTTACTTCAATAGTACCGTTTATGGCTGTTTGATAGTGTATCATATGGATAAAGCATTGCTTCTTAATAATGCATATGTGGATGTAACATGGGTATTGTGTAGTACAGTAGGACTAGGTGGATATAGGGATGTTGAGTAGTATAGTGATGTGGGTACATGTTTGTTGAGTAGCACAGTATATGTGGACATATAGATGTTTAGTAGTACAGTATGTGGGTATATGAATATTAACAGAGTAGTGTGTGGTTAAAATTACCGTTACCGAAATACTGTTTATTTTTGTCTTGTTAAGATTTTCGTGTTATCTTTTATCTAAAAGCTTTACCAAGAAATAATCGTTGTTGAAACCTAGTTCCTTACCAGATCGAAAAGCGTCTGTCTGTAAAAATTGAGAAAGCGCGGCATGGCTTCGAAAATCGAAATAACTGATACTTTGCTTGAAAGACACTTTTGGGAACTATTTTCAAAAATGTTATTGAATTTTCCTGGAAATTACTAGTTTTCAAGAAAAATGGAAATTAAAATAAAAAGCACGTGTAAACCTAATTAACCACTAACTATTGCATTGCACGACATCTGACTTTATTACAAATAACGATAATTTTATTACAATAAGCTGCTTTCACCCCCACATAATGTTGACGTCACGCTAAACGGTGATTGGTTTTGGAGGGCAAAACAAAGCCAAAACAAAAATAGAGGCAGATCAACAGACGAGTAGTAATAGCGAAGGAAATGGTGTTTTTATAGAAAAAGTGTCAGGGGGACAAAAAAGCATCCAATGCACTTCAGGAATTTACTATGGCACAAATCATTAATTACTTTATTGAAGTAGTCGCCGTTGACAATAAAAAGTGAGGGATCTCAAGTCGCTTCGAGAATCATCTTATCAGATGTTTAAAAGAAGGCAACATTCAAAATATCGAGCTTAAGAATGGCTATGAGACTGTTATAATTGTGATTTATTGTTTTCCAGAAGTGCGAAATTATCGTGTATATAAGATAATACTGAGAATTAATGATAACACTGGTGAAGTTCAGTCTGCCAAGTGTCGTTGTGTAGTTGGTAAAGGCCCACGATCTTCCTGTAAGCACATATATAGCCTCGATCTGTCTGCTCCGCGCTTGAGAATTTCATTAGGGTGAACCCGAACACTTTGCCTGTACTGTATTGTTAGAACTGAGTTGGTTTGCTTTCAAACTCTCGAGCTCTTTCTCAATGGAAATAACGATTAACGTACTCAGTATTATTGCTTTGTTTGTTTACATTCATCGGCGGTGATGAATTTAGATAATTTGGTTCGCATGCTTCGCAAGCTTCACTTAGGAGACAAAGTCCTGACTCATCCTCCTGCCCAGTTTCAGGCCTAACAACCAAAATCCCTCCAAAACCGTTCAGCCAACCATCGTTAAGCGTGACGTCAACATCACGTGGGGGTGAAAGAAGGTCGATTTCACGACAGTACAAACATTAAACCTACCTGTCTGAATCATGACTAGAAGACACTGTCCAACCCATAGTAGAAACTCCTGCCCGCAAATGAAATCCTATCATTAATTTTCGAATATTAATATACTTGTATCATTTGGTTAATTTAAAAATTAATTAGATTTCATACATTATATGCAAAAAACGTTTCTTTTATAACTTTTACTTAAACCCTGTTAATCGTGTTTTCAGTTGGGGATCATGCGTTTTGTTATAGCCGATAAACTAATCAAGTCCAGTCCTATATGAATGTCAGGAATTGTAATACGCATCTTGAATCGTAATAGCCGTTTTGTCATGAACCATGATACCTGTCGTAAATTGTAATAAAGTTTTCGTAATTTGTAATAATTTTAGCTGTCGTAAAATGTAATAGCTCTCTGTCGCAAATTGTTACTAAAATTCGAGCTGTCGTGAATTGTTATAACTTGTACATGTTCTTATGAAGTTATTTTGTTTAAAAATCCTTATGTAATAGACAATATATGTGCCAGTGATATGTGTCAACAAACGTCAGAATATTTATCATAAACAAGATAAGGATTTTAGCCCAGGTCGATCACACGTAACAAAAGCATCTCGGGGAGCATAGTGGGAGTAGGAAGAGGGGAGGGGGGGAGGGGGAGGGGGAGACAACAAATTCTGAATGGAGAGAAAAAGTCTTGCATGAGGTACTTTTTGCGTTTCACAGCACATTAGAAACGTTTTTTGTAAAAACGCTTGGCGTTCGATTTTACATAGTAAGTGGTAAATTATCTGCTCGTATCCCCGTTGTAGTTTGGTTTGGTACATTGTACTGTCGTGAATTGTAATACCAGTCGTAAATTGTAACAAAGTTTTCGTGAATCGTAATAACGTACCTATCGTAAACTGCAATAGCACCCTGTCGTATGACTTGCAGAAATTTGGGCTGTCGTGAATTGTAACAATTTAAAATTTTTCGTGAATTGTAATAACACTCGAAAGCTTGTTTTTTTCACATTTTTAGTTACAAATCAATTAATTAGCTTTCCTTATTTTCTCACAAATAACAATAAATGTAACCCATGAGCATCATTTGTGAACATATTATTTTTTTCATCGTTTAACAATTACGAGTGTGCAACAGCAAACCTTTCTTTTTAATCCGGCTCTTTCAAAAGTGAATTTTTGGGAACTAATTAGTGATTCGTTTTTGTATTACATTAACTAAGGGAAAAGGAGGAATTTAATGTGTTCCCAATTCAAAGGTAGCAACATAGAGCTACGGGGTCCTGTATGAAAGTTTGTCGAATACCGCTATAAAATACGCACTGACAGTTTTGAAAAATTTATTTAAAAAGAAATCTTTGCAAATGTTTTACATGTAAGGAGCATTTACTTTTACTTAGTTAAGTATAGTATACCCATGATTAATCGTTCCCGAATAAGGGACGTTTCAACTCTTATTTAGGACTGATTAGATTATCGGCGCGACCCCCAGCTAAAACGCGGATGATTATTTTGGCCTCTCCCAAAATAGGTTAATAATGGCAAACCACCCCAGGTCCATGCAATATACTTACTTTTATTGCCAAAACCAGACCATGTCTTTATGACCGAAACTGTCTTATAACCTTGTAAACACTATAATTACGCCTGGACTACAATTTGGGTAGTAGTAATACGTACACACGGGGAAGCCCTATTTTCACAATCTCATCCCACCCTCCGCTCCTCTCACCAAGATACTTTGAGTATGCATGTTCCACCTAGGCTATAAATAACTTTTCTGTTATTGAAAACCAATCTGATGTTGTTCGAGACACGTATCTTTCGCACAGATTGCCCATAACATAAGGATATAATAAAATAAGTCCGTAAGACCAAGTTATAACAATTCACGACGACAGTTATTACAATTCACGACATTATTTTAATCACGACAATATTATTTCAGTTCACGACAGTATTACAGTTCATAACAGTACAAACGTCCCTTATTCGGGAACGATTTATCATGGCTATGCTATATACTTAGCTAAGTAAACGCTCCTTCTTTTGCTAAGCGTTTGCAAAAAGTTCCTTTTGTATAAACTACGTATTTTGTAGCGGTATTTGACGAATTCTAAGACAGAACCCAGTAGCTCTATGTTGCTACATTTCAATTGGGAAGACGTTAAATTCCTCCTTTTCCCCTAATTAATGTAAAATAAAGAAGGTATCGTGGCTTAGCTCAGGAAAAAGTCACTTCTGAAAGAGATTAAAAAGAAAGTCTTGCTGTTGCACACTCGTAACTACTGTGTAACTGTTGCCGATAAAAAAAAATTGTCCAAAAATGATGCTGGGTTACATTTTATATTATTTGCGAGAAAATAAGGAAAACTAAATAAATTATTTATAACTAAAAAATGAAAAACAAACAAGCTTTCGAGTGTTATTACAATTAACAAAAATGATTTGCTATAATTCACGACAGCTCAAATTATTGCATTTCACAACATGTACATTAGTACAATTTACGACACCTTTATTACAATCTACGACACGTATTACAATTCACAACAGTTTAAATTCAATTGTAAATTGTACTAGTTTTCTTTTTCTTGGGATTTGAGTCATTTTTTGTCCTCTTGTACATCGGAGGCTGAACAACCTGGCGATAGTTTTGGTGACGTGGCTGCTCAAGTTAAAATTGATATTGTTTGGTTTTTCGCCAATAGAGAGTTAGGAGTTTGGTCCGGGAAAAGCTCTTTGCTACGCGGGTATTACTTTACCAGTGTTGTGATTACGAAGGAGCATTCGTATCAGTCGGTTGTTTGAGAAAACTTTTTAAATTTAAAAACAGAAGGTAGTCAACACAACGCCATTCAATCTGTGTCAATCTTTGAAGAAAATAGAATGTTGTCGTACGAGTTGTAGTTAACAGTTCGGTATTATTCTTCAAAAATAAAACAATGAAACTAAATTTACAATTATAATAACATTAGTACACGATTGCTTAACGGCGGCGCAGCGTCTCGCACATTTGGCTCGTATACGATACTAGTATTCCGAGTTTGAACCCTGGCCAGACCACTGTGTTGTGTAAACGAGACTTTTACCTGAATTGTTCAAGTCGACTCAGTTGTATAAATGAGAAGCAGAGCTTCCATCGGATAATAAACATCTTAATAACCGAAATCGAGGTCTGTCTGGGAGAATATTTTGCCCAAAGTGTTTTAAAAACATGCAATTAAAAGAGCTAAGGAAAGCATAAAAAAGACTGCACTAGCAATAATGGTTTATAAAGAAAACGTTTTCTGAACAGATCACGTTGATACTTGGTTTTGCAATTTTTGACCATACTATTAACTTTGTTATGTTGGCATTTATACGAAGACCTGTCAATATCTCGATTTGTTTTTCTCGCTTTTCTCGGAAGTTGATTTTTGGTATTTCTTTTATTAATTATTAAAATTTACTTCGAAATACATTCACAAACAAATTTTTATGGATTTTTTTTTGTTCTCAGGAACAGCTGCATCATTTATTTCTAAAATTACAACTTCGCAGACGTGTTTCGGAAAATTGCGACGCCACGTTGTTTTTCTCGATCGTTAGCCAGTGAATATCCTGGATACTCACATTTTTTTATGGAACCAATCAACGCACGCGAAAAGCACTATTCGCTGGACATCTGCTGTTTCAGGAACCAATCAAACGTTTTCACTGATTAGTTATATACTAAGAATAATTAAAAGTGTTATAAATCGGCGCCTTTAAATGAATTTTAAGAATCTTGTTTATGCCCATCAATAATACTCTGAAACAACTCTTGCTAAATTCCCTAAGAACGAAAACGGCTCTCACGTTTATCTATGAACTATAGGCAAAGCGACTAGTTTCCGTTCTTAAAACATTTCGACCCTGAATTTGGCTTGGTCCAAGCTACTTTTTCTCACCCGTAAGCAAAGATTGAAGTCCGGTCATTTTGGACACTCTTTTGCAGTGAGGGAGCTATATTAGGGCTTGGAGCAGCCTTAGTTGCCTTATGCAGAGAAGACCTAGTAGACTCTAGAGTTCATGCCAAAACAATGCACCAAAAGCTGAAGGCCTCGCTTGTGAAACATGGAAGTGACCCGGGACTCAAACTGCAGGTATCGGGAAAGCAAAATTTGTTGTCTGAAATTAAATGAGCGTCTAAAACCTAATAGTGAAGACAAGAAAAGCTTCCATATTTAATCAACAGCTTTCGTTTAAAAATACTGTATCAAGACTTAAAAGCTGGTGAGTTTGATAGAATGGATAAATAGACTGAAAGTGACCTCAAAGAAACCTCCGAAGATTAATTTCACTATCAATGCTGTTGCTAATTAGTCTAGTCAATTAACGAGATTTTGAGGCCCCAGATCAAACAAATTGCAACAAAATTTTTCTCAACGCCAAAATGTCAGTCAATTTCGAAGATAATCTAAAATTCTAAAAAACTCTACAACTATGACTTTTTCTTTCACCACAGGCCTCCCATACCACAAAAGTACAAAAACCGAAAAAATACCTTTTTTCGATAATTGTACTGTCCCCACAGGTACTAAACTAAGATCCTTAACTATGGCCTTCCAAACAGGTACTTAACTATGGCCTTACCCACAGGTACTTAACTATGGCTCTCCCAACGGGTACTTAACTATGTCTCTCCCGACAGGTACTTAACTATGGCCTTCCCCACAGGTACTTAACTATGGCCTTCCCCACAAGTACTTAGCTATGGCCTTCCCGACAGGTACTTATCTAGGGCCTTCCAAAAATGTACTTAAGTGTAACCTTTCCAACAGTTACTTAACTATAGCCTTCCCCACAGGTACTTAACTATGGCCTTCCCAACAGGTACTTAATTATGGCTCTCCCAACAGGTACTTAACTATAGCCTTCCCTACAGGTACTTAAATATGGCCTTTCCAAAAGGTACTTAACTATGGCCTTCCCTACTGGTACTTAACTATGGCCTTTCCAAAAGGTACTTAACTATGGCCCCTCAGGTACTCAACTAAGGTCCTTTACTATGGTTCTCCCCACAGGTACTGAACTATGGTCTTCCCCGCAGGTACTTAACTATTGCCTTCCCCACAGGTACTTAACTATGGCTCTCCCCATAGTTACTTAACTATGGCCTTCCCTACAGGTACTTAACTAT
>JAOBRD020728694.1:0-14248 GCA_027575215.2 Hydrozoanthus sils
TATTGTTATTATTATTATTATTATTATTATTATTATTATTATTAATAATATCATCTTCATCATCATTAGAATTTTCTAAGAAATTATTTTGAGCATTGAAAATTCTTAAGTCGAAATATTACTTACTCGAAGATCGCTTTTTCGGTCGGGAGTCTGTTGCTTGAAATTCTTCTTGAGGCCGCTCTGGAAGAAGATAGATTTTTGTTACTCCAACATTAAGAACACATGCAGTAATAACTTCAAACTTCAAACTTAAACACATGCAATAACAGCTGAATAAGTTTCCATATCGTTTTAGAAGAAGGTGCATCAAGCTCAACTGGTGAATTAACAATTATTCTAAGAGCACGTGTTGGATATGAAGTGGTAATAATAATAAACTTATATAATAAAGTTATAAAATAATAAATCTATTGAAAATGTCAACAAAAACTTATAACTCAGAACCATGTTTCAGCTTTGCAACACTACCCAGTCAGTTTCCATATATGGTCAATACGGTATATGAGCTGATAACCGAGGCTGAGTGAACCAATCAGAACGCTAGAAATGCAATATTCGAGGTTAAAAATTTAACAAGTGTGTATATTTCGAAGTGTGAAGAGGTGGATATCAGTAATTGCGCTTAATGAGTCGAACGTGACTCAGTTGATTTTCGTTTTGAAATAAGAGTTTCTTTGTTTATGTCTCGAAAGGGTTAAGACTATGCAAGCTCTCTTTTGGACTCCTTTGAGTCGGAGCAGTCACCCAGGAAAATAGACTGATCGGGGTGAGGTGGGGGAGTAGGTGCAGTTTGCTTCCTAGGTTAACAAATTTAGAAAACTGTCGGAGCCTCAGATCATAAAAGCATGCAAGTTACCCTTCTATTTATCCTGCCGCCACGGGGAGCTGACGCCTAACCAACTGTGTTATTCATTCTATACTCATCCTGCCGCTACGGGGAACTGGCGCCTAATAACCTACTGTGCTACCCAGACTATCTCATTTTGCCACCCCAAGGAACTGGCGCCTAACCAACTGTGCTATCCATTCTATACTCTTTTTTTCCGCTACGGGAGACTGGAGCCTAACCAACTGTTTTATCCAGTCTATACTACTTAAATAAAGAATTAATCTTACTTATGCAAGGAGCGATGCTTGACTTGCTGCGTAGGTATCCCCTGGCACATTTATTGCAGGTCAAACCCTTGACTCCTCTTTTACACGGGCACTGCCCGGTTAGCTGGTTACACACTTTGCCCATGGATCCGAATGGGTGACAGTTGCACGCTGAACAAAACAAATTTGTTGTGCTCTGTTAGAGAATTGAACAATTCAAACTGACAGAATTTATTGAAGTGAATTTATTCCCATGACGTTCGAAAAGAAATAAGCAAATTAAATTAACAAGCTCTGAAAATAACGAAACAGTTCGGGGTTAATGTAGATTACCATCTGTATATCCCTCATTGCAAGAACTTCATCATTATAAATTGAAATATTAATTCAGAATATTTCAACTTATATACTAGATGTTACCACAGGTAAAGATATTGCTTTCCAGCTCTTGTAGGATACCCAGTGCTGTCATTTAAAAACGTACTGTTAATGACCTTCACTCCTTTCAGTTCCAGCCAGTTATCATCTAACTTCTAACATAAAACAGGTCGTTTGATATTGAGAAAATGATAACTTATCAAACACAGAGAATTTAATACTGAAATGAAAAGCAAAATTCTCCCAAGACAGACCGCGTGGCCGATGTGCGGGGTTGTTTCGTTTCATTGGCTCATGGCAGCGGCAGCGCTTCCTTATTTGGATCTAGTTTGTACTACGTGTAATGCTGAGCAACTGTCCTGCGGAACGACCGACAGACAAACCGCAAGATCGGATTCGTCCACTCAAATCGAGAACTCGACTACTAACAACATGATAAATCGTTGAGAATACATGCTGTCTCGCTTAACATTTGCTTATAGTTTCTTATTTTTATGGCTATTTCAAAATTATTGTACCGCTGATTATGCAGTTACTGGTAAACTCCATTTCGACTTAAACCATGATACCTCGCTCTCCGCATTGTTTGGCGAAGGTTAAACTAGGCTTTTACGCGGACTCATCCATGGGTTTTAATAAAATTTGTTGCTCGAAAAGAGAACAGTCTTTGCATATTGCCAAATAAGGACCTCGCTGCGTATCGATATCGGTGCCAATCAGATGCTGCCGACTTATTTCAGTACCGAACATGATCGGGAGTGACTAAAAGTGAGGAACTCAGTGGTATAAACAAACTGGCCGTCCCTCAGAAAAAAATAAGGTCGATTGCTACGCAATGAATCCCAAACCTGGCAAAGCTTTGATAAGCAGATAAATGTGCGACAACCCTCGAAAGTAGAGTCATGCAGAATTGACAGCAGTTCGGTTAATACAACTCTTAAACACATACTGAGTAAGTGCCGGAAAAAAATAAAATAAAAGCAGACATTATTGCGGTAATCAGCTTCGTTTTTATCGAGGTTGAACATCTAAGTATATCAGTAGATAAATAGTTTTCGGCTTTGAAACAAATCAAAACGTTCCATTTTTTGCCAAGGCTCTTTTACAATTAAATGGAAAGCACTAGGACAAAAGAAATGGAAACTGCGAACGAACATAAGTTTTACCAAAGCAACTTAACCAATGTCTTAAAATTAACGTTTGAAAGATGTATTGTGTATGATATTTTTGTTAATAACGAAATTGGGTTTTCGGATGTTCTACGATATAGCCGATGGATGGCGAAAATCTGACTGACAAATAGCGGTATTTGTGTCATTTGTTGGTGGTTTTCTTTTGATGACAGTACAAACTGAAAATCAGGCTCCGCTTGATTAACTGATCAGAGATACAGCTAAAGTTACATCGTGGTTGTGGAGTAATCGATAAAGAGTCTTCCTCAACAATAAAGCAATTCCAGAATGACGCGTAAATGTCGAGACGCAGATAACATTTTTCATTCTCTCGAATTCAATTATTTCAAAACAGCACGCCCGTCGTGCAGACAACTGCATTAGACATGTGGTGAACCGCTTAATCCAACAACGCTGAGAATAGCCGCACCCTCTTTCATCGGTGATTAGGGATGCATAAATATTAATAATCCAGAAGTCCAATAGCTATCGTATTGAAAGCCCTTAGCTCTAAAGATGAACACTGAAGCATCCTTAACAGCTTAGCGAAGCCCTCTGTAAACATGTTTTTACCCTCTCAAAATAAAGAATATTGTATTGTAACCTACTGAGCTGTTGATGATCTCAATTCCACCCTCTCGATAGTAACCTTCTCTGTAACTAAGTACAGCTAGTGCTTTATTCAAAGAGGGGAACGTCAGTGTAGCAAACCGTCCAGAGGATTTTCCAAAGTTCTCATTTTGCTGCAGAGTTTAGTGAAACCTGATAACTGTTTCTTATTATCGAGCTTTACTAAGCCGGGATTAGATTCCCGCCTATTCAAGACATGTTTTGTTCGGCAGATAGATCAAGTGAAAGCAGATTTTTTGCATTTATAGTATGAGTTTGATATAAAAATGAAAAAAAGTTGAGAAATGTTGTTTGATTGATGGAAGAAGCCTATCGCGTGAGTGAAATCTTAAACTTAGAACTAATTTCTGAAACTTGCCATGATTCTGCTGCAGTTGTCATGCACAAGATTAGTGTAGTGACAGCAAAGTACAGAAAACTTATCAAATAAAACTTCATTAATACATCACAACGACACAGATGTCGAAAACAAAGAAAGTTTTCTTTTCACAGATGATGCAAGATGTCTTACAGGCAGGCATATATTATTACAATATATAACAAGGAATTTCAGAATCAACATTCTTGTTATTGCACATGAAAACATAATTTGTTGCTTTAAATAGAAAATGGTGTTAGAGTTGATCACTTAAGAATAGTAAAATATTATAAATTTCATTTCTGTTCTCGAATTCTATTCCGAACAATCCTAACTTGTTTAACAAAGAACGGGAACGGGCTTGCAACGAAACATATTGGCGAAACAGCTCTAGTCGAAGTTATCTTGCTACAGTTGCTAAACTAGACGGTAAAAAGCATGTTTAACAGCTTCAGGTAACCCTGAAGTCGTTGATTATATGCTGTTTTGAACGGTTTTAAAACGTGAAATTTACATTAAAATCTCTTTAGAGCAAGTGACAAAAGCTTTGTGAAACTCAAAACCGCAACATTTCAACGGAGCTAACACAACCGCGACCGTCAGCTGAAAAAGCTTGATCCACCGATAAGAAATTGCCTACATACATGCCTTAGTGCAATTAAGATGGTTTTAAAAACCATATTTCATCTTGGCTGCCAATGAAAGAGGTCAAGGTCTAATGTGACAAGGCCATCCCTGTCCATCACCAATACAGTTCTTATCCAGATGCATTGCAGCAATGTCATTAAAGGGCGACCACACATTCAGCTTTCATGAAAACAGAGTTTAGGAATGAGATTTTTCTCTTTCTTTATCTCGTTTCTTGATAGGAGATTAAGACAGGATTACAACATAAGCCTATAATTTCGAAAATTGCTCTATAATAGTGACATAAGTGTAAACTGATTCAAAATGCTTTTTTCGAGCATCAATTAAAGGGAAATTCCGAGCTATTTGTTATGTCTGAAATGGCTGTCCCGGGTCCCCGTTCTCTGTACCCGGTCTCTGTACTTTAAGTTCTTAGTGAAATGGAGTGTGTTAGTTCAACCTCAAAATAGTTTTGTTTCCGTCATTCCAGACATAAAAGCCAAACAAATGCTGATTCTTTTCCAGATTCAAGGACCTATTTGTCTTCTTGAATAGCATACTTCAGAAACTTTACTTTCCCGACAAAACATAGCAAACAATACTTATTAGGTACAATTACCAACCAGTGTATGACCTAGTTTTGAACACTATTGTTTTGATGGCTTTCAAGATACAAACCTTTTGTTTCTTAACAGTTTAACGTCTCCATATGAGGTTCGATTGTTTTTAAAGACATATTCTTTGGAGCTACAGCTTTTAAGTTTGATATTGCAGGTCACAAAATTAGCTCAAAAATGTTCTTGTTATTTCAGAATGGGGACATGCAAAGCCAATTTTAGTGATTTAATTGAAGTTTCCAGTACATTTTCATTGGAATACAATACGTTTCCAACCATTATTTACCAACTATTTTGGTCTGCATGTTTAAAATTAAAAATACTGTCGCAGATTTGAACAATTTCAAAAGAAACAAAAGGGATTTTTACTTAGCATTGTTAACAGTGAAATTTCTCATTTTTTTTGAAAAAAAGCCAACAACTTGTTTGGTAAACTCCAGCATAGGCGTTCTTCTTAAGTTACAAAAAGGTGCATGTGTAAATGGGACATAAAGACCAAGTCTTAATGAGATAAGAAGAACCTGCTTGTTTTTGCTAAAGTACAAAGACTGCCAAAGTCTAGCAAACCTAAGACACTTTTTCCATTCATAATAAAAGGTAAACTTTTGCTTTCGTTAGTGTATTGTAGGTTCTAAAAGAGTAAAAATAAAAAGAAAGCAGCTTTTCATTTTGATGCAAGCTTCAACCAGGATCCGAGTAAGTTGAAATGGGTCAAATTAACCAATCAAATATGGCTCATACTTTGGAATAGAACGCGATCTTATAGCTCAGAAACTACATATCTAAGACTGAGTTATTGAAACAAATCCGAGTTACCTTTACAAATTCGTCTGTGTGTGATTTCCTTGGATGGGTCTTTGTAGTATCCCTGTCTGCAGTAATGACAGTGGCGGCCCGCTGTGTTGTGCCTACAGTTGAGGCAAATTCCACCACTTTTACCACCAGATAACTTAAAGAGCTCCATGTTGAATACACACACTCGGGCGTGAAGGTTGCAGTTACAAGCTGGGTTAAACAATAAAAGCAAAACAAAACTGGTCAGAATTTTGAAAGGTTTAAATCATTCATTGATAAAGAATTTGGAAGCGACCTGGTGGTTGCGAATCGGAGTATAGCTCAAAATGGTGGCCATACAACAACAACAACAATAATAATTTTTTCATTTACAATCAGAAATTTAAAAAAAATATATGTTTACGAATTCAGTGATAAGTGCACGCCACCCTAGCTACGAAAAACTCCAGCACAGTTTTTGTTATTTTGTATATATGTCTGAACATCTGTACGAAGCTTAATTTCCTTAGAAACCCACTGAAAGAACATCGCATTTTGAATAACTTACGAATATTTTCAAATGACAGTGGATTTGTATAGCTATAGTACGAGCAAGAACATGAGAAAATCGGGGAAAACCGGTTTTTATTGATGACGACCTAGCCTCCTCGGTGTGGGAATAATGACAATCTGTTTAATGCAGCCTCAAAAAGTCAACTGGGTTGCTTTTGCTTACCTCCAGTCGGTTTCTTTAAACTAAAACCTTTTGTTACAAACAACCGTGGGGAATTGTACTTTAATAGTTTATAGTTAGTATATACCGTTGTTCATTAATGGAATTTTCCATCATTAAGTTCAATGTTACTATTTTCATTTTCGTTATTTTATAGAGATAACATAAAAGAAAATTGAGCAGCGACAACCAATTTAAAAGAAACTTGTATGTACAGAAATATGTACATATATCAGTTGAAAAGTTTTTTCACACCAGAAGATATAGTGGGCAAATACAAAAACTTAAAAAATGCTCAGTAAATTCTCTGTGTAAATCCTTTATCTGCATCACTGCTGTAAACATCGACCCCGAAACACTATATATGGAATTTTAGTGAGGTTTGTCAGCGGGATCTACTAATTTGGTAATCATTTCTACCGTGTTCACGTGTTGATCTTGGGCGTAGCTTTGAACTTTTTTGCTCTCAATCAAAAAGATATATAACGCCAACGACATACTTTTGCTAAATTATATTTAGAACATGTTCTAGTTAGTGATAATCAAAATATTTCTTCTAAGCGCTGTAATGTTTTAATTTTTAAGTATCTACTCGCTCAATGTAAAATTTAGCTAATGACTGTTACATTACGGAAAAGCAGAATTCCCAGCATTACAAAATGGGTTATAAATACTCGTGTACAGTCTACAGAAAACTAAACAAAACTGAACGATCGGTGACCTATATTATTTTTAGAATACTTTCTATATAAAAACTCGACTGACGTATATTTATGACTCACAAACAAAGATTGACATAACATAAGATTGTCATCAGTCTTAAAAAGTCCATCAACCACTGGCAGGAAAGGTCAAGTAATACTTGTGACTTAACTGTTCTACACTCAGTTGTGTGCATTCTGTCATTTCATTCGTGTGCTTTCTGTCTATGTAGTTACATATTTCCAGGGTTCAGAAATGTTTGTATCGACAAAAAGAAACTTTAATAGCCAAATTGAAAGCAATCCTATTTTGAATTGTTAGAAAATTTTGTGCAAAATTTTCAATTTCTTTAGTTTAAGAATGCATGGCTATAGAATCGATGTTTGAAATACTTTTCGCTCTTTCATTTCGGCACTAGGACCTCAAGTTATGTGTTATTATGAGCGTGATGATTTGATTAAGGTTTCTAAGGCAAAAAACTTTTAACATAATAATGATTGGAATCAAGTTTTGGGAAAGCAGTTATAGCAGTCATAAAATCACGACAACTGAGAGTGAGATGTCAACAGAGTTGTCTCCCTTTACTCCGAAAATAGAGTTGCTTTAACTCGTGGAAATCAATAAAAAACATACATTTGGCCATCAGTTCGAAGTTTTTTTAGACACATTCCAGAAATTACAAAGCTTGACAAACTCTCCAACTATGAATTGTCAAGTGAACGTATGAAAGGCCGAATTTTTACAGTGTTTTAGTTATACTCTAGAATTATAAGAATAGGCTTTTAACATACAAATTACATAAAAACTACAACTTCTCTACAGTAATTAATAAACAAAGAATCCTTAAGTTAACCCCAACTTAATTGATACCAGCAAAGAACACCTCATAAAAATTTCATTAGGTCGGAATCGATAAGAAATCTCTTAACAAATTATTCCGACTCTACTGTGTTTGATTGATGCCATGGTTGTTAACTTAACTGCATAAATAGAAATCATTGCATTGTACTCCCGTTGTACTTGCGTTAGCAATGCTTCCGAACAAAAGATGGTCAAGGTATTAACCGGACGCAAATTATCCCATTTGGTTTATCTAGAACTTGGTCGAAACGCTTCAAGATAAACCTGAATTCGTTCATGCAAGTAAATAGGGGAAAGAAGCGGTACCTTGCCTATTTTAAAAGCAATTGTAAACCCCTACGGTATTTCCGATTATCACTGAAGACATCAACACCAAAATTACTAAGTAAAACGACAAAGTGAGTACGTCTTAGATAAAGTCGAAAGAAAGGGCGCATACTTGGTACGTGTTCGCTTGTTTGATTCAAAACATACTTTCATGGCTTTTGCAGCCTGATAATAAAGTTCAAAAACTGTAATCAAACACTGCATGCAGCAGATTAGTTGTTGTTGATTCATTGAAAACGGCGACACGTTCTGTTTATTCTCGCCTGTTATTTTGGCCTTTTGTAATGTTTTTTGTGGTGATAATTATATTGACGCCACTCTGGCTGTGTTTATTCATCGACTAAAGAGGTACTCTGGACAAACGAACAGAGTAAGTGAGCTATGAAATGATGGACAAGCTATAGGTTCTTTGCCATAATGATGAAAAACGCAACCAATTCATTCGAACAAAGAAATCAATGTTGCTTGGAGCTAATAACCGAACAGAGGTTGAAAGTTAACGGCTCGGCAAATTTGGATATTGTGTCAAACCGCATTTGCCTAATCACCGCTAATCATGTAGAGAACAAACAAGAAACTAATAAATATATCGTGCTGTGTTATGAACGAACCTTGCAATCTTAAACTTATGTTTGATCTTGTAGCACATAAGAATAGCTCCCGAACTTATCAGACATTCAGGGACCGTTCGTTTGTCTCTGTCTCTCGAGGGAAGAAAATAACTGCTTGCCGCCCTTTGTAGAAACTTTTTCTTTGTTAGCTTATGTATTAACAATTTTCGTGAACGCGGAAATCCAAAATTTTTAAATCCCCCAAATATCATAATATATCTGCGCCAATTTCCTACAGCTTCCTTTTAATTACGTTGTCACAACTGCGCCTTTTCCGTTCCGTTTCGAAAACCCCTGATACGCATCGAATTTGACCGAGTTTATTATAATGGTGCCACAAACTGAGGAGCGGAAAGCGAAAGCCGAAAAAATGATATGTTTTAAAAGCGTGACATCATGATAAGATCTTCTTTAGAAAAAATGTTAACCCAATCTCTGAACAATATTGCTCACAAGCTCTTGGTCTCACTGATATGAACTGTGTTTCATCTCGCAATAAAGCAGTTTTTTAAACTTTAATTATGGCATATAGTTTAGCATCAAGGATTAACTGCAGCTGTCAAAGCCAACAAACCAAGAAGGAAATTGGCGTAAACAAAAACTTCTTTCTTTTTTTCTAGCGGACTTACCCACACACTCATTTGCAAAATTTTCTGTAGCTGGACGCCAAGGTTTGTCGTTAAAAAACGGCTTACAGCGCCCACAGTCTTGGCCAGCGGTGTTGTGTTTGCAATCACACACGGGATTACCCTCCTGGTCAGGAACACAGCGACTTGCATGCCCATTACAATGGCAACGACCACCAACGGCCAGATCCGATACAGCGTAATATTGTGTTTCTCGTGCTCGAACTTTTGACTTTGAGCCAATTCTGTTGAACACAATTTTGATATCTGTAGCTGTCACCCACTCCTGGAGGACATGGCTATAGTCTAGTTTTGATCTGGAGGGTCGTCCCGCTAGGGTAGTGAAGGCAACCCGACCCCCTTGGAGGGGCTTTATAAGGTGAGCATTAGTGCATAGGGCCTCTTGCTCATTCTCACGACTGACGTACCCTTTGTAACTCCGACCATACATCCCTCGACAATCACTTGAATAAAATTGGTAAGGCCTCCAAGTTTTCCTGAAATCCAGAGACTTGTAGATAACCATGGAGTTTGGCCTGATAGAGCAAAACTGAAGACTGATGTAGGTTATATCAAAAGTCTTCCCAAAAGATAGAATTAAGGAAACATTGTCCAATGATTGCACGGGGTCAGCTTGCCAGCAAGTGATGTTGTTTTCATTGTGTAGATCGGTCAAATACCGAACAGGGTGTTCAAGTCTTGCAACTCGATTATCGCACACACTGCACGCTTTTTTCCCCATGAAAGAAGTGCAGAATTTTCTGGGAATCGTGCCACAAGTATGGCTCGCTTGAACCACTTGACCATACGCTATGTTGTGAAAAGGCGGTCGACAAGGCTGAGGCTGGTAATACTTGTTGTTACAAGAATCTTTGTAGCCTTCCATTGTATTAACAACACTTGCAATTTTGTTAAAAATACAACAAAACACGACGAGTCCCAGGGATGTTGATCTATAGATTCTTTTTGTTATCATAATGAAGCCAACGTGTTTGCCACTGCTTTGTACGTGAACTTGTGGATTAACTTGCTGTTTGGTGGGCAACTACAGGTTGACGGAAATGCCTGTAATCTATCCGAGCCGGTCGCTCGAAGCTACTAATATTATGCACTAATAGCTGACAAATACTGCAACAAATGGGGGCCAATCACTCCCAATGACAACACAGAACTTGTAATCGACACCTCTTTAAGAACGCTGGGCTTCTTGAGTATATTTGTGACACGAAGGGTTTGTATGTCTGTGCACTAAGTGGTTGAAGTGATGTTCGTCTAGATGAACTAGGCAGTTATTTTTTGTTGCAGACCTCATCAATCATTATCAAGAGAGTGTGGGAACATCAAGCCAAGCTTCGTCCGGTTCGGAGACCTGTTTAATAAAAAGCATGTTTATACTTAGCTATGCATATAAGGTTAACCTACAATTAATCAACTATTGTTTAACATTCATATGGTAATGTAGGTTAAAAAAGCAGGCAAAGATCTTAACACAAACGTAGACCACGATACCTCCAGAGCAGTGGTGAGGAAGTCGAGTGGAACAGACGAGATTGACAAAGTATAACCTTTTCAAGTCATCAATCTTTAGCAATAAGCATCTAGTGAATTAATTCAAAACACAACTTCTCGTTTTTGCACTTATTATCAACCAGATGGCACATAAAGTGGGTTATCTTAATTTTTGTGCACATGCACCCTAGCGTTCTAAAATATTGAAATATCATTCCACTCGGTTTTAAAATTGTTTGTTTTTGTGTCACGGAAGAATAAAAAAAAAGATCTGGAATGTCCAGTTGTTTAAAGAGTGCAGAACTTTTCGCCAACAGTGAGTGCATTTGTTCCTGTAAGCGTGAGATTTAGCAAGCTTATCAGTAACCTTGATCGGGTGTTAAGTTGCACGGGCACATTAATAATTTTCATTAGGGCAGTTGTTCAAGTGATGGGTTTTAAAATAAGTCACCAACATATGTGCTAATACCAGTAATGTTCATTTGGCCAAGTAATAACAGAAGATTTGAAAAACATTCAATGGCTGAGAGTGAAATTCTAAACAGCCTAATGACAGGTTAAGAATTTGGAAATGCAATCAAAGTTTGTGCTGAGAGCTGTTTGACATACTTGCCTACTGAAAGACTGTAGTAGATTCATAAATCATGCATTTGTCATTGGTTAATGTTAAGGATAGCGGCAAGTATCTTCACTTAATCCATCTTTCTGTCAGAACTTTCCCGAGTGCAGATGGTGAAGAAATACAGAGTGCCGTGTTTCATGATTGCTTTGACACAGAAAAAACCGCAAACTTCTCTTTGCTCTCGTGTTTCTTATACCTATCATTAACCTACACCTTAGTACTTCTCTATGACGTTCAAACTCGCCCCCTGGATTATCATTGAAAATAAAATGTTGTTTTCCCCCATTATTTGCACAGTGGGTGACCAGCCTGTAGGCTGAAGGAAAGCGGGGGTCACAGTCGATCTTGAGCGTCATTTGATTTACCACCACGCAAAACCGAGATAAAACTTGTCCTGACAATTTACCAGATTATCTAACGAGGCTGTATTCTAGCAAATACCGCCAATCAACTGTGCATTTTCAACACCTAAAAAATTAATACCGTCTGATGTCAGACGAACATTTCTTGTCGGCTGGATTATTAGACCATGCTCAAAAGTCAAAGTGAGAGAGTTCAATGCGAAATTGTCCCAAAAGATATTAAAAGTTGCGTTCGCGGCCTTTCCTGTCCATTCTGGCATAAAGATACTGTAAAAATCATGGAGCTTGAACTTCGTATAGCGGCTTAAAAACTATGTCGAGTCTTCTTACTATTCTAGTGTTAGGACGTGTTCTTTAGTCTTCTTAGAATTTCGGCGACTTGTTGATTCCCCTAACAAGACTGGAGGTGACGCAGATTGTTTAGCTATACAATCATTGAACAATGCGAGAGGTAATGACATGAGCGTTTGATTATCAAGCGTTAACCAAATCAATTTGCAACAATAGCTGTTTGGCAAAGTGTGACGCTAGGGGCTTTGTTTTTGAAAGAAATAAAAGAAAAAATAAGCAACAGAGACAGAACAAGTAAGTAGCTATACCTAAAGTTAATTTGATAGGAAAATAATTACATATGTATTTTAGTTGTGTTCTAGTTAATCTGCATTTTAGGACATCCAGGAACTGGTTGCTGTATTGTTGTAAGGTTTTAATTAGTGATAAAGATAAGAATCGCAATAGCGCGCAACATTAAGATAAAGAGTACGAATCAACCGAAACGCCAATCAATAAAATTATTTAAACCAAATTTCAATGGAATAAACAAGTCAATTGGTGATTGCGATTTCGATCGAACGATTTTATTGAGTTACTATATTCGAGTGAATCGTTTTCTTTTCGTTTTGCGTGGGAGCTTCATAAGCTTAAGATCTCTGCTGGCAATGTGCATCTACTATCTTGATTGCTATCTTGTTTATAGAGATTGACACCAATATTAATAAAACTTAAGATCAATTAGAGAAAGAAAAACCGCAAGAGACTGAGGGTGATGCAAGACAACGGGTAATAATTTTCGTAAGACACAACAGTAACTTCCAATCTCAAGTTGACTACATAGGGTTACGCAAAAACACTGCAGCATGATTGCTGTTTTTGAAGTTGAAACCAGCTTTCGGTAACTTGTGCAATTCGGGAGAAGTGTTTGTTGGTCTAGCTGCTACCGTCGATAAACATTATCCTTGCCACTGCACTTGCTACTACTGTCTGATTCATTTTTAACGTGCGCGTACAAAGTTATTATTATCATTGCCGGCTACTGACTACAGATGCTTCTACTTTTGATTACTTCTTTTACTTGTTACTCTGTTGCTGTTACTGTTGCTTGCTGAAGATGTTGTTTTACTGTTTCTCTTGGCCGTTGTTGTTGCTAATGTTGCTTTGTTACTCCTATACTGTTGCTGTTCCTAATTAATGTTAATATTGCTGATTTAGAACTGTCTTTGCTTGTTACTCTGTTGCTGTTACTGTTGCTTGCTTTTTCTTTTGCTCTTGCATCGGCTGTTGTTGTTACCGATGCTTTCGTGTTACTCCTATTGTTGCTGTTCCCCTTGCTGTAGCTGAGGTTAAGTTGCTGTTGATACTTTAGTGCTTTCTTTGTTGTTGCTGCTACTACTGCTGTTATCGTCGAGATACTTATGTTGTTTCTTGCTATTGCTGTTGTGTTGACGATATTATTTGGTACTAATGCTGTTGCTATTTAAATACTCCCCTCGCCGTTAATTTCTATCTTAATGCTCTCCTCGCCATTTCTACCTTTCAATACTTCCCTCGCCGAACGTTGCTATCTTAGTACTTCCCTCGCCGTTGCTACCTTTACACTTCCCTTGCCGGTGCTACCTTACTACACTTCCCTTGCCGGTGCTACCTTACTACACTTCCCTTGCCGGTGCTACCTTACTACACTTCCCTTGCCGGTGCTACCTTAGTACTTCCCTCGCCGGTGCTAACTTAGTACTTCCCTCGCCGTTGCTACCTTAGTACTTCCCTCGCCGTTGCTACCTTAGTACTTCCCTTGCCGTTGCTACCTTAGTACTTCCCTTGCCGGTGCTACCTTAGTACTTCCCTCGCCGTTGCTACCTTAGTTCTTCCCTCGCCGTTGCTACCTAAGTACTTCCCTCGCCGTTGCTACCTTTATACTTCCCTCGCCGTTGCTACGTCAGTACTTCCCTCGCCGTTGCTACCTTT
>JAOBRD020728803.1:0-14247 GCA_027575215.2 Hydrozoanthus sils
TCCCTTCCAAACGAGATCAACTGGTCTGTCTCTTATGGTTTCTGAGAAATAAAATTGTTTTGTACGGTAATATATAAGGATTTGTTTCCCGTTGTTTTGCCTGGGCGAAATGATTCGGGACATTTGTAAGACCAGTAGTGGGATATACGCACTGCGCATGAATGTGAAAACAATGATTGCAGGCATCCCGTTACTCAAGCAATATTTCTACTCGTCTGCTTAATAACGTTCTAATTAGGTTTCCTTTATCTGTTTCGTCTCCAATTGATCTAATCGGGTATAAATCAAACAGTTTAAAGAACCAAACGAAGACAAAGAAAGTTCTAAGGCTTGGCCCATCGTACTTTGCGCCAGTAAATTAGCACAAAACAAGCATAAAAGGGCGATTAAGGGTGTCGATCAGAGCCTGATAAATCGAGATTTACACTGCGAGTTCTTTTGTTTCAAGTCTTCCAATGGATGACATTTTCATGTATGGTTTTGTTGCAATGTGCTGTATTTCCACTACATCTTTTTTTTTTTAACATTCATGCAGTCTTATTGCTAAGGGTGTCAAGGATTCTCCAATCTACCTTCATCATTTGACCACTACCACCTCACCCCCCCTCCTCCCTGAAAAGAAAACAGAAGAAAGGAAATGAACAGGACCGGAGAATGAAGGGAAGAAAACGAGCTGAGATGGTGTCATAATTGTAACAAAATTTTGAGAAAGAATCAGGCTCAAGTAAAACTTAGTTCAAACTGTATTAAGACAGTTTACTGTAAGTGTAATCTTGTTGCGGCAAATTTCGTTGTCTTAAACAACCTGACTGAATTTACTACAGGAAAGGTGAAACAAGAAAATAATAACGGAATCGGGGGATGAAGCAGAATATTTCAAACCAGAATATTCATATTCAAATCGGACAATTTTCCAAATATTCATATTCCATAGGCAAACATTCATATTCCCTGCCTGGCTGGCCTAACATTTATATCCCAGGATCAAAATAGTCAAATATCCATGTTCCAAGGCCAAAAATATGCAAATATTCATATTCCATTATTCCACTTCATCTCCCGAAACGGGAAAACCTTGTGCTGTGAGGGTACATCCCCTCTTTAAAAGTTTATTTTTCTGGTTCTTCATGAAAAAAGAATATCAACTAAACCACACTGAGCTACAAAACAAACTTCCGTTTAGTTTTTAGTTTTACTGAATCCAGACTTGATGTCGCCATTTTTACAATATTGGGGAGGCAGGTGTTACCAGTTCCCTTGTTTTGAAAACGAAGGCGAGGCCCCGCTCCTCATATATTAGTTTGCAGGAAAAAATAAAAGATAAAAAAAATATTTTTGGAACTTTACATTATTGAACAAAGCATAAACAGAAAAACTGCAGCAATTTGATTTTGTAGAAGTAAATTTTTCCGATGAAATTTGTAAAGAAAGCAGGCTATTTGTAATTCAATATAAAGTGAAAATTAGAAGTTGAAAGTAAGTCGAAACAGCCGCGCCGCAGGGCATAAAGGAAATGTAAACAGAAGATAAACACTACTGATTCTAGAAATAAAAGGAAGATTAATGTACACGTAGAATGAGATTTTGATTACGTTTAGTTTGAGAGAAAGTCTAAATTTTTTAATCAACTATGAAGATATTATGATTTTTAGCAGTTCTGTAACCATTCTTAATAAAACGAGGCTTGAAAGCATAACTTAACTTATTAAGTAACTTCGAAAAAACATAAAATTCAGTTTTGGCCAATTGTATATTAGAGAATCTAAAGCATTTTTTATTTTTAGTACTAGTAAAGTTTACCGCATCGGTATTTGCAAAGAAAGTATGTCATTTGTAATAAGAATAATGAGAAAGTTAAAAGTTGAAAACACGTATTGTATGAGATGAAAAAACAACCACAGGACGAACAGGAAGTATCGACACAAGATAAACACTTACAGCCGTGGTAGTTATTTTTTTCTAAGTCAGGAATAAAGCGATCGTTTATGTTCACGTATAATAAGAGATTGCCTTTTATTTCATTTGAAAGAAAGTCTTTAGAATGAAGGTATTATTTTTTCCAGTCACGAAAATAAATTTTAGTAAATGGTGTTTATAATTATCTAGTTTCTTATAACAAAGCATTTGTTGAACATCAAAACATTGATTTACTCAAAGTAAAAGTCAACTAGTTTGTTTCGTTTTTGCGGATGTGAGCCACATCTTCTGGCACATTTTACGTATGCTTTATCACAATCTGGACAGAGTTTGATGAGAAGACATTGGGAATCTGTTTGTGTGCAGTCATTGCACTTTCTGTGGTAATAACAATCTGCGAGACCATTTGAGCACTTTCTCACACAAACTTCAACTGCGTCCCCAAATGGCGTCGTTGTCGTGGCGACGGTACACAGGCATGCCACCGCTGTCAGCACCAAGACCACAGAAATTGATTTCACCATCTGGGACGTTTGGAAACAGATTCAACCATTAGACATTCATCAAGAGAAAAATAATGTGTACTTTATTTATAACTTATGCATCAAAACGGTCAAACATACGTAGCCCCCATCCCCACCACACCCCCTGTCCAACCACCCCGCACGCACGGTCACAGATAGACAGAATTGGTACTCGTGTAGTGTTGTTTCTGAATTATTCAAAAACTATGAGGATGAGAAAGACAAGACATTAGTTGTTTCTACATTCTTTTTGCGTACTTTTTACGTCTTAGTGTAAAAAGCGAGATGAGAAAATCGTCTTGTGTTGGCCGTCATAAAAATCAAATCACATGTATACCACTGACGTACAAACAGACAAATGTTAGTGCAAAGGACCTGGTACCGATGATTGTAGATTTCCTTGATACATGGACATCTTGTTCGACAGTTTGTTTGACATATGTGAGTTAAAGATGGCCTTTAATTGGTCGATTTGTTCGACTGAGAGTGAGACGACTTGTCCGTCCTCTTGTATGAAAATGGCTCAATATTATATTTTATCAAAAAGACCTCTAGAATTCAGCGGTAAGTTTGAGAATAAATTAGATCGTTTGAACTACGGGATCGTTTTGGGAACTTGAATTATTTAGTTGTCAGCAAGAAATAAAAGAACACACCCAGGAACTTCAAGAACTCGCATCCCCGACACAGGAGGCGGAGCAAAGTGTGTAGGCAAGAATACAATATCCCCTTTAACTTCAACATTTTTTGCTGGCTAATCTTTGCTTTGGTGAGTAACAGTTTCTTGGTCTCCCACAATTGAGAAGTTATTTGAATAAACCCTTAATTGCAGCCTCACAGCCGTGTTGTAAGTTCTTAATATCAGTCAGAGCAGCAGCCAGATTCAATAAAGAGTAGTATGTATCCATTACGAAACTGTCTAATTTTTTTTTCTAAGAGAAAGCAACCCATAAAGCAAAGCCTTATTTTTTCAATCAGTTACTGAGTTAACCCTAACTATAGCTTCATAAGCATCTGTTTGTCTTTTTAGTTTATAAGTAATAAGAAGTGGAACTGAGCTGAACCGAAAAAACGCTGTGTGTATAGTAGTAAAAGTTTTGGTAAGAACAAGATAGGAAGACGTTTTAATAGTAATGTAGTTTTCTTCTTAAATCATGTTTTTGTCAGACTTTGAACTAAACATAGCATCTTACAAATTAAAAAGCGTGTTAAAATTGCGTCTGTGGATGAACGTTTCACACAGAAAAACTGCATAAGAGAAAATTTGTTAATACTACAACACTTTAGGCACTTCAGACTGAAACAAAACTATGTCTTTTACAGAATCCTTTTAGCAACACCCTTACCTTAAAAATTGGCAACTTAGGATGTGCAATCTACACCACTGAACCAACCTGAATGCTCCAACCAGTAGTGGCTTAATGTTTATGTAAGTCTAATACAATAACATTAAATACGTGTGTATGCATGTATTAAGAAGACCACAATAACACAAGCTGTTCGTTAATGGCTTTGACCACGCAACTGCAATTCGGGCTTTAATGATCTTTTTGGTTCATTTTCTCTTTGATTGAGTAAGTTAATCAGTAAAACAACGGCCGGTAACTATTCTTTAGCTATAATATTTTTAATTGTCAGTGTCGGCGAGTTTCTAAAGGCCTCCTACGCCTTGCTACTATTGGTTTAACTTATATTTGATGATTCATCAGTATGTCTAAATGATTATGACAGTAAATGTATATAAAATGTTGAGAAAAGATAAACAGAACTTACTCAACCTCTTTGCGAGACCTAAAATTCATCACTCACAAATGCAATTTAAATGAAGCTTTAACGTAGCGAAATTATTAAGAACACTACTGAACTTTTGGAAATCACAGCAAAAGCTAAAAATGTCCTCTTACAGAGCGATGTAACGGAACAAGCTGTTTACTGATTATGTTTGAAAGCGATTTCGCCACAAATGAGCAGCTGCCTCGTCAACAAATTAGCTTTGTCTTGTAATAAAGCGCCTAGGCGCCAGTGTAAATACTTACGAGTGACATTGATCAAACTTTACCTTGGTAGTTGTATTAAAAGGCCATTCCCGTCACAGAAGTGTCAGTAATAGCCCTAAAGTTTACAAAACCTTCTTGGCACTAGCCAACCAAATTTCTAATTACCCTTCATAAATGTCAAGTTGCATTCCACATATCTAAATCTATGTTCAGTACTGATTTGAGAATGAACAATTAAGTCAATGGCTTTGAACATTTACTGTCATAGGAAGTATTCGAAGACATTGACTTAATCAGCCTGTTGCAGTTGAGTTCACGTGCGTGCCCAAGGTACATCTACCTTAAACTTATTAGCTGCGACAAAATAATGTTCAGAAATGGAAAGAGCAGGTTAACCTATGTAAGAGGACATTGTTTTAAATCCCAACTTTAATACTTCAAAAATAAAAGCGAATATAAAGTTAAAGTTTTTCTAAGAAAATTTATGAAAAAAATGGCTTCTTCACCAGTCATATAAATCCGTTAAAAATATCATCTTTTTTGTTGCTTGGTAAAACTTTGCCATTTTGTTAACCCTGCTCTTTCCATCTCTTGATATCATTTGTCATAGCTGATTGATTTAAGTTAGGCGTGGCCACGTGACCTCAAACTACAACACTTATCAACAGGATTGAGTGATATAACTGTGTAAGAGTTTATATTCCTTAAGACGTGTTAAGAGACCGCTGTAAGAATATAGCTACCAACAGATTTTATCATGGGTCTTCGGTATTATTCGTTCAAACGCTCTTTGAGACGGCGCAGCGCTTGGTTCACCAATATACTGTAGATCGCGGGGATAGCATTGAATCATATAAATTACATCGATGTGAATGATGTGGTAACACTATTACTACTAATACTAATAACTGGATGAATTTAATAACAGTAATAACAATAATAATAATGATAATAATAATGGTGTACCTGCAAATCATCAGCCATGACAATAGCGAGTTTACGAAACGAGGAGGGCGACGCTGACAACAAAGGCTTTCAAAAGACGTATTTCTTGCTTTTCCTTTTTGACCATGTTTGGTTCGTTTACCCTCTTTTTTGTTTTAGTGACACTTTGTTTAAAGAATAAGATTAAAGCTTCCTGCATGAATATTAAAGAAGACTGAGATTATCTTCAGTTTATATCGTTCCCGCAGTCGTAAGAATTCCAAAATTAAGCTTTTCACATCGTAACTTTGAAGACGATGGCGTGCAGGTGACCCGCACGGTGCATTCCAACGTGCAGCAATTGTTTTTACTATTGTTTTCACCGGCATCGCGCTAATCGTTTCGTAAACTCCCTAATAGTACACTGAAGAACAACGAATTTATACACTTTTAAAAAAGTTAACAAGAGAAAGACTGAAGTTACAAGAACATAACAATAATATTCTAAAAATATAACTTATTTTTTAAAAAGCCCTGGTGATATATGAAACAACATCTAAAATCGTCAGTGCGAGCTGTAGGAACTCAGGAAAATAACTCAGGTTATTTGCATAGCGGCGCGAAAGGGGAAGTAGAGACAATTGGGAATTTTCGAAACTGACGAAAGAAGAAAAAACTTAGACAACATAAAAAGTTTTAGCACTGCTATCCGGTAGCTTTTACCATCTGGATCTAAGCAGCCTACGTAGGAAGTTTAGCCTGCGCAAACTAGTACACGCCCCAGTCCGAGGCCTCGACGTGCTTGACCAGATTCTGGCAAACATCCCAGAGCTGTTTGACCCTACTGTGCAGCCAAAATTGCAGCTTAAACTGAAAGCCACTGCCAGGAAGATCAAGCAGACTTAAAGCTAAACCAGTAAAGATGAAATGAAGTGTTTAATGCCCCTGATGTCGACCGCAAAGTTGTGCCTTTCACCAAGACTCTTAACGGAACGATACTAGTAAACCACGGGGTTTATTTTGGATCTGAAATTTTGGCTTTAGGGGATCTTTTTGGGTCTGTGAGTTACGCCGGTGTCACAGCGGATTTGGTCCCCCCGGACCAAATCCGCTAGCGAATTTGGTCCCCCGGGGACCAAATCTGCTAGCAGATTCGGTCTCCCCTCCGCGGATTTGGTCCCCCTTCACTATCAGCCTCGAAACTCGAAATATGGCTGCTACAAGTCACAATTATGAACCAACCCAACCAAGATTTGGAAATCAACAAGCAAATATTCTTTAGCCTTTATGTTATCGGTTTTAAAAAGCTGTGGAACTCAAAATCTTTGTCAGTATATGTTGTTTTTATTCTGGAATTGTTGATCGTCTGTTTGTACTCGATCAATGCCATGTATTGACTGGTCGTGCAGCTAAATGATTATATACATAGGCTCTGAAAAACGAATAATTCTTCGGACTTTTAAGACTTAAGCAATCGTCTCACTTTACCTTAACATATCTTAACATGCAAATTTTGATTTCATTAAACCTGCAACCATTGTCTTCTTCACTTACTGGAAACGCCGACGCTTCGAATTAAAAAGACGCGCCGACTTTCTCAAACACAATTGACATTAATTACATTGTTATCCCAACAGGATAGGTGCAAGCTAAGACTAACCGCAAGTTTTAAGAAAAAATTTTGACTGTTATGTTAAAAGATTTTAGTTTTAGAAAATCAATTTCCATAAACCAGATATTTACAAATTCTGTCCACAAAACGCATTATTGATCCTAAAATGGCCTCACGGTAGATTTTCACTCAATTCCAAGGTTGTTTACCGGCCAGTGGCGCAAGAATGCTTTTTTTTATCCTTCCGATCAGCTTTTAGTAGCGCCTTTCAGTGTCTTTCAATATTAAGTTATTTACACTTATCACCTAAGATGATATGTAGTGTTAGAAAAGTATCACACACTAACAAGAATAACATTTTCGTCCTTCTTGATAATTTCTTGTTAAACTTTTCAGGACAAAATTATAAAATATTGTCACAACATTTAAAACACTCGCTGACAAATATATAGGCGTAATTTAATCAAAATTTGAGAAACATAAACACAAAGGAAGTTATAGTCATATTCTGCCGCGAACAGAGATAGTCAGATTGCAGAAAGAGCCGCACAGATTTTATGGCTATAAAGCCCATAAATTCGTCTCAAAATGTCTATAAATGCATTTAAACGCCGTTAAAGTTTCAAAATCCGCCAAAAACTCGATTGTGGAAAGTTTTTGCGGGGAAACAAATCCGCGAAGGGGGGACCAAAACCGCTAGCGGATTTGGTCCGGGGGGACGGAATACGCTAGCGGATGGTGAGACCAAATCCGCGGGGGGACCGAATCCGCTGTTACACCGGGATTGTTTTCGGCTGCCAAATACGGCCGGGGTATTTTTTGCGTCTTGTAAACTGGAGCAGTGCTTAATTATGCAACGCTTTCTCGTGGGATACCGAGGAGAATGAAGAATTTTGCCCTCAATGTCATAAACACATAATCGCCTGATTCCTCGGAAAATTTAGGATTAATATCACTTGTGTTTTCAATTTTTTCCAAATTGCCAAATTTTGGAAAAAGTCGAAAACACTCGTGAAATTAATCCTTAATTTTACTCGGCCCAATGCGATTACCTATATTTACAGGTTGAGCTGAGTGTCGTTACACCGATTATCATCCGTTACAGTGGGAACTGAGTGTCGTTACACCGATTATCATCCTTTACAAGGGGAAGCTGATTGTCCTTGTACCGATTATCATCCGTTACAGTGGGAACTGAGTGTTGTTACACCGATTATCATCCTTTACAAGGGGAAGCTGAGTGTCTTTACCGATTACCATCCTTCACAGGGGAAGCTGAGTGTCGTTGCACCAATTATCATCCTTTACAAGGGGAAGCTGATTGTCCTTGTACCGATTATCATCCGTTACAGTGGGAGCTGAGTGTCGTTACACCGATTATCATCCTTTACAAGGGGAATCTGAGTGTCTTTACCGATTACCATCCTTCACAGGGGAAGCTGAGTGTCGTTGCACCGATTATCATCCTTTACAAGGGGAAGCTGAGTGTCTTTACCGATTATCATCCTTTACAAGGGGAATCTGAGTGTCTTTACCGATTACTATCCTTTACAGGGGAAGCTGAGTGTCGTTGCACCGATTATCATCCTTTACAAGGGGAAGCTGATTGTCCGTGTACCGATTATCATCCGTTACAGCGGGAGCTGAGTGTTGTTAGACCGATTATCATCCTTTACAAGGGAAATCTGAGTGTCTTTACCGATTACCATCCTTTACAGGGGGAGCTGATTGTCGTTATTCCGATTATCACCCTTATAGCGAGAAAATTGAAGGAAACTTCGAATCTACACCATAAGTGACGCAGTCCTCGTAGTCTCCCATGTCACCAATAACAAATTTTCAGAATAGAAACAATAGAAACAATGCAATGCTCAGAATAGGAAAATTTAAAAGTTCATAAGAAGTGAAAATTTTTATTACCTCAGTGGATAGCCTTGGTCAGCGGTCAGCATTGCAAGATAGCGGCAACTTTTTTGCCTCTGTGAAATTCTACGTCCTGAATTTCATAGTCAGAGAAGAATTTTCTGCCTTGAACTTGATATTTCCAATAAATTTACGTTTGGTCTAGCCATTTAGCTAGATTAGCCTTTGTTCTTCTTAAATGGCTGGTGCCCGTCCAATAAGAATTTCTGTAATGATTGTAATATAAGGAGTACCAAATAAATTTGCTGTTGTTGTTGTTGTTGTTGTAGACCTTGCTAAATGAAAACTAGTGGTAAAAAATTTTTGTCAAAGTCTTCCATGGTTCTTGAGTTACTAACATTTAAAGTTCTCTATCGATGACGTCACAAGTGGTTCCAACAAATTTGCATTTTTTTGTATCTGCTGCCGCTCTATTTGAGCTATACTTGGACTGACAATTTTTTTTACCTCAAGATATATCAGCAGCCCAAGCTTGGTTTAAATACATCGAAAGGTTGTGGATTAGCAGCAGGTTTCAAAAAACTTGTAAACTTGATTTTCGGAACCACTCGTGACGTCCCCAGTTAAAACTTTAGATGTTTTAAAGTGTTTAAAGAACCATAAGATATTTTAAAAAAAAATGTTTTCATCGCTATTCGTCATTGAGAAAAATATATCCACTGAAGTAATAAAATTATTCACTCTATATGTACTTTCATTTTTTTTTAACTATCAGTTTGGCGGGCATTGCACTGTAGCGTAAAAGTAATTGAGTCTTTGCGATATTGCTCTGTGTTGCATACAGAAAGGACTGACTTGTAGCCGCTAAGGAGAAGTCAATGAAAGTGCGTGACAAATTTACCTGCTGACAGAACTTAAAGCTGAGGACGATTTAGAAAGGATTTGATCTTTACCGTTATGTGCGTAATGCGCATAATCAACGATATGTTATCACAAAGCGAAGAATCAAGATGTACGGAAGTTTGTATTTTGAATTTGGCTAATAGAGTCTAGATTTCGTGTTTTCCTCTAGCGCCTATTGTAACCTCTAGATTTTGCCAGCTGTTTTATTTTCTGTTCCTGTTCAAGTAAGCGAGACACAATGCCGTCATCCCTAAAGAAGAAGATGTTATTGAAGCACTCGGTTGGAAATAGTTCCCAGAAGGTTAATTAGGAAAAATAACAAGTGAAGATAACAGACTATAATTTTTCATGTTGCTTACATTAAGAAAACAGCAAAATAATGATTAAGCATAGTAGATCATTTCTTTAAGGTAAAGTGTTTGAAAGACCACGGTTTGAAGTATTTTTTTTACTTAAATGCGGGTCATTTCTGTTTTAGTTTTTAAAAGTGAATGTGTTCAATTACATGTCGGAAACGCTATTAAGGGAGTATTCGACTTCTTTTGAAAGAGCAAATAATTTCGGGGATGAAAATTCATAATATCAGGAAGATCAATTCAATAACCAAACGATTTTTTTAAAGCTTTCAAAGCCAGGCTCAGAGAAAGCTCCGTTAAACACTATTAAAGTTCAGCAATTCACCAAAATATTCTTTCCTCTATTATTTCTGATGTTCTTAATTATTGTTTTCCTTATTACTACTATTTGATATTATTTCTATTATTTGTGCTGATATAAACATGTAAAATTCAACATGTGTTCTGGCTCCCCGGCTAGTATAGCCCCTCATGGTTATTCCTATTATGTAAGTTTGAAAATATATAGCTACAGTCGAGGTGAAATAAACGATTATTGTTGTCGTTGTTTTTGTTGTTGATTTTAAAAATAACAGAATTTGTTATACAAAACACGTGTAGCGCGTCTATACATTTGATGACTACCTTTATCGTGCAAAACGACTCTGCACGACATGGTATCAAATTAATGTCGTATCTTTTCAGTCGCACTTTAGTTGAATTTGACACGACATAAGCATGACTCTCGGGAAGGGGAGTGTGGGTTAAAAAAGTTGGTATGACCGTCGGAAAAGTCCCAAAATACCCAAAAAACTACCAAAGCGTAAAAGTTTTCCACCCTAAATAATACCTCTTGGTCCGAAAACTACCCTAAAAAATAACAATTGAAAATTGACATTTTTTCTCTAAATAGCTGGCGCGGCAGTTCGGTGCTACGTCCCCCGTGTTAAACTTGCGGTGAACATGATACACGGTAAATAAAAGCGTGCGCGTAATAGGACGTTCACCAAAGAACTCTTGTCTTAATTAAATCTTATCAGTACGCACGTTAACCAAAACAAGGGACAGCAAGCAATATAACAGCTTCGCGTTTTTCAACCCTAAAGAATACCAGATCTCCTTTAACAACTCCCAAAAAATACTGGACTGGCTATTTTAACCCCTAAAAATACGACTGTTATACTTACCAACCCAATATTTGGAACGGGCCTTACAAAAAGATAATTTATCTTTTAACCCTGCTAGCGACGTTTTCGAAAGACTAAATATGAACCAGCCAAACAGAAACCAAAGCACAGATTTATTGCGACAACGTCTGTTGTTGGATCACCAGCTGCTAACGTTCTTCAGTTCTTGCCACAGCATTACTTCTAACGTATTCTTAATGTTCTTTTATTTACATAACATGCACTAGTAAGATGTGCTTGTTACTCAGTTCCTTAGCAAGGCCTCGGTCAGCTCATCTCAATAAAAAATACTAATCGTTTTGGATATAGTTATTCATAATGAAGGAAGTAGTTTTTCTGTTGCGAATGGAGAACTATCTAATACTTAAAGACGCTCTACTTTACACATTGCTATAAACGGCTTATTGCAAGTCCGAGCGTGGTCAGCAGCTTTTTATACATTCGAAGCGAGCTTGATTACATTGCCCGCAGTTTCGATAACGCAAACATAGCTTATCTTCTTCACTACACTTGTCACAGTTCCGGTGGCGGTAGCAGTCAGCATAACCATATGCACACTTTGTAATACAGACATACACTTTGTCGTCTTCGTAAGGTCTTATTCTTGAGGCGTCACACAAAAACAACATCATTGTCAGCACCAAGGAAACGGCAAAAAAATTGTTCATCTGAAGCGTTAAGACAGCAGAATATTGTTTATAATTTGAAATGTTTAGGACGTACACTGATTAACTCTTTCAGTCCCAGGCGTTTTGGTAAACCCCATTATTTTCATGGAACAGGTTTGGGAGAATTCTATGTTTCATCTTCAATCGTTTGTTTGTTTGATCCATTCTAATTTTCTCAAAACCAAATGTCTCATTTTGTATGTATCATGTAAGGAGAAGTTAGATGTTGATAACCCAGTGGGACTGAAAGGGTTAATAAAGCTTTAAATAGTAAACAAAGCAAAAGATTTATGACTAAGTAATCGTTTGCCTAAAACAGAGCGTAAAGAAACGAAAAACAACCCAAAGATGCTGTATGTTGAAAAAACTGTTTACAATCTCTTTTTTCTTAAAACCTTATAAACTTTGGAGGCAACATACTGTTGTGGGGTTGTAAATAATTTTCAATGTTTTTTACAATTACAAGTCTTTACAATTTTAGCTAGGATAAACTAAAAACTAAAAAATAAATTAGAAAATCTTTAAAAGGATATGGCAAGCTTTCATTTCAATCTGATTACCTCAAGTTTTGTTCAAAAACGCAGTTTCAGACGAACGAAAGGGCTTGTCAAACTTGTGTTTTGCCGTCCTCACATTGTGAACGAAAAGGGTAAATGAACCGAAAATGAAAAACAGCAGGTACAAGAAAAAAAAAAGTGTCCTCGCCCTTCTTTTGTAAACCATTTGAGTTATATTACCGTAGTAACAGAAACTTTGAAAAGACAAAGTAAATGTCAAGCTGAGAACGGGCGTCATCTTTAGAATCAATTTAAATGATCTGAAAAAAATGACCACAAGCCCGCATGCACTCATAAACACATCATCTGAAAACCGAACCAAAACTTAATGTTTAAGCAAAACGCAAAGAGCTCTGAAAGAGGCGTTTTTCCTCATGCCTTTCTAATTACAGAAATTGTAAAGAAGGCAATGAACTTCAAAAGATGACCTTACCTTGTCAACAATTTGGAAAGAATCGTATTTGTACCACTGAATCGCTGATTTCTGTGTTTCAAACCAACAAAGCTCCAATGCTTAAATAAGTGAAGAATCCAGCCCTTATATACACTAAACTAGCGGCGTACTTGAATACATTAACACACCCACGGCAGTTAGTTTGAATTTTTCTTGAATGTTTTAACAATAACCCATCTGCCTCTCACTATGGCAATTAGTGGTTTGATATGATATTAGTGTCGATCACGCAATATTTGACTACGTGCTATGAATAATGTAAGTTAAACCGACTATCAGCAGTACCTTTTCTAGAAGATATAAAGCATTGAAATATGGAAAAGATAAATTAAGGTATAAATAACTATGTTCTAGTCTCGTATGAAAGTGATATGGCACCCATTTAGGCATGCTTATATTAATTTCCGATGGTTTTTTTGTATGAAAAAGAATCATTTTATTTATGAGATTAATTTAAACTGTGACTTGCGACGTTTTAACAAAGGAAGCATTGCACAAACATTATTTAATAGATCAACGGGCTTTATTCTAAAGCACCATTACCTTAAAATCTAAACACAAATAAACGCAATGAAGAAACTGACATTTTATCGAGGTGCGTGCTGGAAAGATCTTTGAACTGAGGAAGTGAAGTCCAACGAGTATTTCCAACTCATTTGACACATGTCCTATTTAAGTAAAAATACAAAGTTCAGGCTTTTCTTGCTATTTAATTGTTAGGTGTATGGTGAGTCGGTTCTGGAGGACAATTCAGCTGACATCTTTTGCGTTATTCAAAACAAGGCGACAAAGACAGTAGTAAAGGGGTTTAACAGTCTATAATGATTTATAAAAAATGCCCCTTTCAAAAAACGGCTACTGAGGGCCGAATGAGACGAGATGCTAAAGTTTTATTCTTTTTCGTAACTTGAGGGCAAAATTTCTCGAGAATTCATTGTTTGGATTACTGAATTTTGTAAGATTGCATTTTTTGAAGAATGATGTCAATTTATCGTGTAGAGTCGGAAGTTACATTACACAAAGCGAACTGAGTTAGACAATCGAGTAAGTAAAATGTTTTGAATTTCTGTTTTGCCTGAGAACTATTTTTCACACTTAGTTAAAATGAACTCCCCCTAGTAATTAACTTCATATTAATATTTATGACAATTTTCTCTAGTTCACGCTTTTTTTTATAAGAACGATTTTTTAAGAATAACGAGGCACAGGTTGACGAAAATTTAAGAACAGTTTAAGAACAAGCTGAGGCTCGGGCTCGATGGCTAATTGTTTTTTAAAGTTCGCTGAGCTTCGATCTTCGACTGAA